>JAXGGA010002101.1:0-131169 GCA_038373865.1 Uloborus plumipes | reverse complement strand
TTTTCGGGCAAAAATCAGCTCCTTTTTTCTTTAGAGCTTCCACCATTTTCTTCATAGTTTTATTTTATACTTTGTCATCAAATAATGATAAGGCGATAAGTTCCTCTAAGGAATACCATAAATGGCCACATGCTTTATTTATTGCTTTTCTAGCTATGACACAGTTTACATCCTCATACTTCTTTAAATCTTTAAAAAGTTCTAATAAGTCGTTCCTTGTGGCTGAAAAAGCGAATGGAGCTTGGAACCAATACTTAATGTAGATTAAGACTGTAAAAATACAGATTTCTCGTAAACCTTTTTCTTCATGTTTGTCAATCTGAATTTCTTTTTGTTCTCGAAACAAGAATATTTTCAGAGAGTAGATAGACTTTGCCATCTAACGTGCTCGGGGAAGACCTGCAGGCTTTTTTTAATGACACTCCATTTTCTAGTTCTCCTAGCAAGAGTTCTTGTAATCATCTCTGGGCTGATATTCTGTCCCTGTGTTTCTTAACAAAATTGATTATTTCATTTTTCACATCTTAGATCTTTTACATAGATTCTTCAACAGTTTAAAACGTCGTTACTCTTCTTTATTGATTAATTGCCAGTTTTTCTGAAATCCGAGTTTTTCTGAAATATTTTGAATAATAAATTATCTGGTCCAGATTAAGGTCCAATTTCATTTTGAACAACTGATTATAGCGTAACTTTCATTGTATGATGCCTACATGCTAGTTACAGCATTTCCTTATCCATTTTCCGCTCAAGTAGAATATATGCTCCTTTTCAAGACCCTGTTTTAGATGCGGTTGTGTCGAAACTCATACTCTTTACTTTGTTGAGTAAATTCCATGAAAAGAGGGATTCATAAACTGCTGATGCAATTTTTTCACCTTCACCAGACTCAAGTTTTGGAATGCATAGAAGCTGATCCACCCTTTTACCAGAAAGTAATACAGGAAGCCATATTTCCGTCTGTTTTCTAGTAGAAATTACAGGCACTTGACAATTTTCCATAAATAACAGTAATAAAATGATGAAAATCAAAAATTGCGAGTCCTAGGAATAAATACATTAATCTGAAGTCTGTTAAAAACAGCCAAAACAAGTAATATAACCTTCCAGTATATTCAAATTTATTTATCCATTATATAGTTTATTGCTTATATATAATTTCCACAAGTAAAAACTCTTACTTACCGAACTTATTATTCACTTTAAAAAACCCAAAAAATAAATCACTCTTTATAATATAGGCGTAATACACTGTTTTGAAGGTTAGACAAACTGCACACACCTGCACTGATCATAGACAGCCACTACACTGACAAGCAGTGACAGGCTCTTCAAGTTGGTGCGAGAGGGGGGGGGGTGATCTAAACTGAGGGGCGAGGGGCGTGTGTGGTTAGATTGGAGTTTTCCTGGCATCAAAACAAAGTGTTAAGTGATATAAGAGTTTTTTACAAAATTAAAAATTACTAATGAAAATTATATTGAATTTTAATATTTTTCATGAAATTTAAAGCCTGGTAGCGACCCCTAAAACTTAGTGAAATCCAAAAAATTTTTAGTTAACTCCGTTTTACATATGAGAGATCAAAATGGGAGGGTGAACCGTTGAATTTTTTAACTTTCTTTTTTAAGCATCACCCTAATTATATATATATATATATATATATATATATATATATATATATATATATATATATATATATATATATATATATATATATATATATATATATATATATATATATATATATACTTTTTTTATTACCATTGCTCTTTTTTAGAGATCAAATTAGTGTAGCGAATACAATTATGCCTTTAGGGTTTTCGTAAGACATTTTGTATAAAATGAAAAAATGTTTTTAAACTAGAAAACAGGAGACATAACATTTTATAGTACAAAATACAACTTGGAAAGGAACAGTTAAAATTATATAAGGTAACTTGGAGCCATGCCGATTAACGTTGAGCCACTCGAATGTATATCTATATATATATATATATATATAAAAGTTTTTCTGCTCTCCCCAAGCACTTATAACCCTGAAATTTGGTGCAAAAATCGAACTTGCACCTCGAAGCCCAAGTTCTAAATTACACCAACTCACCCCACTAATTCGTAAGTGCGTACCTGAATTTTCAAGATCACATTCTTAAGGATGACAGTGTTGAAAAATCTTGCACATTTACCAAATTTTTAAACTTCGTTTTCAGATCCTTTATTAATAATTTCAAGCATATAATATGTTAAATAAACCATAAGCGGAAGTTTTATGAAATGTCTTATAGCACTTTTTCTCATGGTCGGACTAACCCCACTTGGCGAGGTAAGTGCGACTATTGCTCATTTTCGTCACTTTTTTATATTATTAGACCTCTTTATTTTGATTCAATTATTTATTTATAGTGAATATTACCTTTATTTTATTTTTTAATGCAAACTAAAACAAAAAAAATTTTTGAAATAAATTTTGATTTATTTTGACAACGAAATATATCGTTTTGATAAAATTGATAAAATTCACGATTTGAAAATCATTAAAAATTGATTTAATATTATGAAGTTATATAATATTGTTATCGAAATATTTCTTATTTTTTAATAAAACAAAAATGTATAGCATTCATGTGAAAGGAATACATACATCTTGGATAAGTTATAAATTAATTATTTGAATGAATTAAAAAAAAATAATTATTCAGTATTTAATGTGCTAAATGGTGAAAATTTTAAAGAAAATGGAAAAGCGTATAGAATAAAGGACGCTAGTGTAAGTAGGGCAGTTTAAAATAGAGAAATTGTGTTTCAAAGTTGTACCGAATGATTAATTAAAATGTCGATTTTGTTAATTTCATTTTATGTTCTCAATATTATAGCAAATGCAAAAGAGAAGAAAACAAAAGATTACTACCACGTTCTAGAGCAGGGGAAGGGGGGGGGGGAGACTGCCACAGCTCCAAACTACACAAAATGTAATTGCCCGCCGTTTCGAAAGTGCTACTCCCCAAATTTAATACATTAATCCAACAAGCAGAAAGTCATGAGAGATGAAACCTGTTTTGCAGATAGAAATCGGCCGATATCTTCTGTGAGAGGGATCGTCCACAAAATATCACAATCATCATAAAGGTTCAGTATAATTAAGTTTATTTCTTAAGAATGCACATAACTAATTTCAAAAATGTGGATCTCAAAGAGGAAGTGATTAGATTGCCCAGGTAACTGAACTGTTAAACGACATTGTATCTGAAACAAAGCTTTTGTTGCCAAAATCGCTGTTAAAAACAAAATGTTCCCTCAACGCGACGGATGTTCTAGCGGCGAAAAAAAAAAATTCAATCGAGGAGGTGAACGTTTCTTTTCGAACAAGTGAAAGCTTTCATCTTAGAAATTTGGTCGGAGCTATTCCTGAAGGATGGGTGAAGATTTTCGTATCATTCTCGCTATTTTGGCATTCTTCGCTGTGGCAGGTAATCAAATAAAGTTTTTTATTGTGCATCTCTTAAAATGCAATTTCAATTATTTCTAGCTTTTTAATTTTTTGATTGCAATGCTCAAGAAATAAATAAATATTTCTTCATGGAGGCCTTGATAATTACACTACAAGTAATGCGACCATTACAAAATTAAGAGAAATTATTAAAAACTTTTTGAGCTAAAAATGCTATAACATGAATACAGAATCTAAGGATAAAATAATTGTGTATTGGTAGCTACCAGATGGGAGAGTTGGCACTCCCTTCGATCTGTTTAGAGCTTCATGATTTGAATGATCGAAGTTATTTTTCCAATACAACTAAAATTGGTTAACAAATATTTTCATATTTTTTCTGCTGCTGCGGCAAGTGGTTGACGCATGCCTTTACTACGGCCGCTCTAGGACGGCGAATGTACTCTTCGAATCTGGCGAAGATTCTAGAAATAATATTGTAAGCTTATTAAAAAATTTGAGGGTTAAAAATTGACGGCTTTCAATGACAAATATCTCAACAGTGAAAGGGTTGTTGAAAGAACATCCGATTGTCCATAAACTTCCATCTGCTGCATTGAAAGAGTTTCTTGGATCCTTTGAACACGTGAGGGTAGTTCTTTGTAACCTGTGTGTGTGCTTCATTAGCTTAGCAATCATCCATTCACTAAAGATTTTGTATGTTTTTAGCAGCGATAAATTGCCTTTCTAAATATTTAGCTAACATCTCTGTTTTTATCGCTATAGACGCTCCAGTTTTGTCATTTAAAAAGGAGCGCGTGGCTGTTATGTTCAGGATAATTCAATAATAAAAGCGAAACTGAAGACATCGCAACATTGAAAAACATTTTTTTTTTTTCAAACTGCTGGAGGAAGGAAATCGAATTAAAGCAGAAAAGTTTCTTAAGTTTAGGGTAGAAAATATTTAACATTTACAATGAGTTTTCCTTTTAAAATGTATACGAGTATTAGCTGTTCAATAGTAGGGGATATATGGGCGTTCTGCTGCAGGCGGCGGAGTTGCGGAGGTAACACCGCCTGGGTGCTGGGTGCCTCCCACAGCCTCCTCCCAGAGCCACCTCCCACAGCCGCCTCTCACAGCCACCTCCCACCGCCTCCCCAGGGCCGCCGCAAGGGTTTTCGCGCGAATTTTGAATATTTTCCCGCGAATTTTCGAACTTTGAATTATTTTCGTGAAAGGTTACAAGGGTTTTTCCCGCAAATTTCTGAATATTTCCCGCGAATTTCAGGAACTTAATTTTATTTTGGATGCTCATGCTGCCATCTATTGAGTGAACGAATTTAATTTTTTTTTTTTAATTTCGGACTTTGTCAATTTCCCGAAGCGGGGTTCGAACTCGAACCAAAAGTTTTCCTCCTACTTATCAGACAAACACGCAAACCAACTAGGCTGCGGTGTTCTTATAATCTTCAGCGCTAATTGTGATCACAATATAATTTAAGATTGTATCGCAGTCTATTGATTACCCGATGATGTTAATTTGCACGCTAATTTATTTTTGTAATTCGAACTTTGTCTAATTTTTCCAATACAAATAATCATTACATACAAGACTATCAATTACTCACAGTCAATAGACCACATATTGATTTTTACTACTTTTATCCGATTATACTCAACCCTCGACTTTCATGTGAAACCTCAAACATTCATACAAACCCCTTCACTATCATTCAAACACACATGCATCCATTCATTAAGACTCAATTGTTAAATAAAATTTCAAACATCAAGTCAGCGAGTCAAAAATTTCAACCATTAAGTGAAAAATAATCATAATTTGCCAATAAGAGATTACTCGGTCGTTAATACATTAAAAATCAAAATCAAATTTTTCACAATGTCGAAGTTGAAAATTAAAATTTTTTTGCAATGTCAAGATTAAAAATTAAAAACTTTTTTTTTTTTTTGCAACGTCAAAATCAAAAGTTAAAAATTCCCCCATGTTGAAATTAAAGATCGAAATTTATTCTCCAACGTCAAAATTTAAAATCATTTCGATACACTCAAGTTAACATTGGTTTATACATTCGAACACACAAATTTTTTTTACATTCACTATCATTTCACCCAATGAAACTTATAAAACACTTTAACTCACACAACACTTGATAAAAAAAATTAACTATACGAATTATTCTGCATGCAATCAATTGAAATGAAACAAGAAACTTACCTTCTGTTGTGTGAATCACAATGGTGAAACTCCGCAGGAAACAAATCCCATGGTTGATAATCAAGCAATAAATGGAATCACATTAATTGAGTTATTTTTTACTTTTACAACTCGAATTAACGTAACTCCACTCACGCTATTTTTCGCAACTTTTCCGCCAGCTTGATACGATGTCAACTCCCAAATATCCCGATTTTCAGGGAGGATTTCTCGGCAAGCTTTCCTTGGGCACCTTCTCCATCCACAAAATCCATCCCTTCACATAGAAGTCGAACACTCAAATGGCGTGTAATCAGAAAGATAAGTGAATCATTACTGATAACTGATGACCACGTGACACTTAATCATCACACCCTGACCACAAGCGACCTTTCTCTTATCAGTTCGCGCATGTGCAGAGAGTCTAATAAGACGATTCAAGTTTTCAAACATTTTAATTGGTCACATAAAAGTGACGTCATATTGTTCATTTTCTCAAGCTTACCTTAATTTTAAAATCACTTCTCTCTCAGATAGAATGCTCTGTTGATTACCCGATAATGTTAATTTGCATGCTAATTTAATTAGTAGTTTTCCAAAGTTAATTAATTCCATCATTAGAAAAATTTAATTATTCTCTTTGTTTTAAGTTATAGTTTTCATCAGAGTAGTGAGTTAGTTCTATTGTTTTTCAGGACTCGATTTTTTTTCCAAGTCAATTGAAATTAATTTTTGTTATAGGAGCAAGCCCACTAACCCACCATATTTAATTCTTTAATTATTTCATTTCTTTAATCACTTCATTTCTTTAATCACTTCATTTCTTTAATCAACTAATTCTTTTAATTTATTTCCACCAACTGGAGTAGCTCGAATTTTACAGTGACTGATTTGGAACTTGATAATTTTTCAGCGAATTTAATTGGTTCTTAGAACTACAATTGTTTTTCTGCTCGAAATGAGATTTTGCCAGTGAAAATTATTCTTTTTTATGTTTTTTGATCATCCAACTCTACTATAATGAGTAACTAATTTTGAATAAGTCTGCTAATTTAATTGATGATTAAACTTGTAATTAGTCAATTGTAATATATTTCACCTTATCGAATTTGATTATTTGTACAGAATTTTCAAATTCAAAGTTTTCTAGTTTTCAAAATTTATTTATCTTTCCCCATGGTTCCAAATATTTTTACCAGTTTGAATATTTAATCATTCTCATACGAACAAAACATTAGAACTTACTCTTAATATTAATTTGGCTGAATCTGTTTCATAGTCATTTCATCATTTCCAGTGTAAGAATTTTTCTGTACTTTATGAGTGAATCTAATGAAATTGCACAATAAATGTAAAATCATACAGACTTTATTACAAAAACTTACATCAAGACCACAAAAAAAACATTAACATTACTAGAGTTGCTTTCAAGGAGACATATAGAAAGATATGAAACAATGATTTCAAAACATAAAACAACTTTTTTTGTTCTTCTTCTTCTGCAATGCAACACTGTAAAACAGTCTCATAGTGTTCAACGATAAAAGTCACATATTAGAAGATTGAAATATTTCATTTAACCTAATACTTTATTTTTGGAAGGTAATGATTTACTACTTAGCTAATGGTGCATACTTTGCAGTCTGTACTTCTACACTCATAATGCGTTCAAGTACCCACCCAGAACCAAGCTGTATAAAATCTTCCAAAGCATTTTCGATTTGTATGAATGCATCATTCACATGGTCTGAAATAAATTCTTTAATCAACTCTACCTGCATCACACTTCCAAAATAAGTGATAGTCTGATCATCTTTATCATCATCATAATCTCCTGAATAACGAGTCATCTCCGTCTTCATTACTATACGCCATTTTATAGCACGTTTTTCATCTATTTCATCTTCCAATATTTGAATAATTTGTGATCTAAGCTCATTGAAGCACATTTTTAAATCTTGTGAATTTTGAGGACTTGGTGTTACAAATTCACATGCAAAAACTCCGAATGCAGTTTGTCGAGTAGGTTTCACTCTCTTCGGCACTTGTGTTTTTACAGATGATTGCTTCATATCACTATGCATAACACGAATATGGTGAAAAAGGGAAGCTTTTCTACCAAACTTTTCTTCGCAGTGGTCACATGTATATCTCTCATGTGTCGGAACATGATTCTTCAAGCTTTCCTCACGAGTAAACTTCTTATTGCATTGCAAACATTCAAAGAAAGCAATGGAATTATGACTCTTCAAATGTCGATTCAAGGCAAATTTTCTGTCAAACTTTTCTTCACAATGCTCACACATATATCTTCCATGCATCTGGGCATGTCTTTTCAAAGTATCCTCGCACTTAAACTTCTTATTACATTGCGAACATTCAAAGAAAGCATTGAAATTATGACTCTTCAAATGACGATTCAAGGTTGATTTCCACATGAACGACTTTCCACATTCTTCACATTTAAAAGTTGATCCATGCTCCTTAACATGCAGATTCATCAATTTCTTCGAACTAAAGGTCTGTCCACACTTTTCACAACTATTGAGAATCTCACCAGAATGTATCTTTAGATGATCCTTTAGTCTGTATCTCCGCATGAATGATGCACTACACTGATCGCAACTAAACATCTTTACTCCAGAGTGCATTTTTTGATGCCTTACTAAACTTTTCTTGTGAGTGAACACCATATTACATATGGCACATACCTGGAAGACAAAAAAAAAAAATATTTTAGAAACCATCACAAGTCATCAAACACTCTCAAATTCAAAGCGACACTCTCTGTTAAAAAAACTTATTAAAAAGCACATACACACATGCACTCATTCTTAACAATTAAAAATTTCATTAAGTTAAAATTTCAACCAATCACATATCTACAAGTAAAACATATCATACATTAATATTTACCAATTTACATAAAATGAATATCCCAATCATGGTCATAAAATGAACACTCAAACTCTTTAAATAGGAAAATCATGAAATATTTCCTTTCCTTTCTACTATGTTACAACAAAGAAATCACAATATATAAAAAAATTCTCAAAAATAAATACTTACATAGGGTGTCAAAATATCTTTGCAAACCTCTTCATCAACATTTAAATCGTCACTCAGATTTTCCATCATAAAGATTTCAAGAATTGTATAAACAAATTTTCAACTGTCTGAACAAGTTTTTCAGTACAAGTTAACTTCTGCAGAGAAAACCACGCGACACAATCGAAACGACTGCAAAACCACATACTGTGCTTTCATGGTGATCACACTGAATTTATACTTTCGAAGAATATGCTGAACAAAAGATGAAAAATCGACCAATAAAAATGCAAAATGAGTTAGGTGAAAGAACCAATGAACTTGAAGCACCATTTCAGAGATGTGTTGAGTTGTTTTTCCAAAAAAATTTAGCTTTCAGCGAATGTCAACATGTTTAACTTCGACTCGCAAGTGATAGCAATGCACTATAATCAAACTCGATCTTACATTGAAAATCTTATTGCAAATTTGCATGGCATCGATAAGATGAAATCAACTTCAATCACATATAAAGAACAATTAATCAGAACTAAATTAATGACAAACTATTATTTTCAGATTTCGAGTATTAGTTATGAATAATCTATATCATTTGAGGCATTCTACTTTTTCCCCCGGCTCCTACATCACTTTAGACATAGTTATCACAACTTTGAATTTTTAGCTAATATGCTATCATCCCATAGTCTGATAATTTAATTAATTTCTCCACTAAGCGAATTCCTCTCTATCGAGTTACATTATTTCTACAAAATGCCCAACTTTAAATATTTTCCGACTTCTATGTTTCAATGGAGTTATAAATAATTTACACAACTCCATTGAAACATAGAAGTCGGAAAATATTTGAAGTTGGGCATTTTGTAGAAATAATGTAACTCGATAGAGAGGAATTCGCTTAGTGGAGAAATTAATTAAATTATCAGACTATGGGATGATAGCATATTAGCTAAAAATTCAAAGTTGTGATAACTATGTCTAAAGTGATGTAGGAGCCGGGGGAAAAAGTAGAATGCCTCAAATGATATAGATTATTCATAACTAATACTCGAAATCTGAAAATAATAGTTTGTCATTAATTTAGTTCTGATTAATTGTTCTTTATATGTGATTGAAGTTGATTTCATCTTATCGATGCCATGCAAATTTGCAATAAGATTTTCAATGTAAGATCGAGTTTGATTATAGTGCATTGCTATCACTTGCGAGTCGAAGTTAAACATGTTGACATTCGCTGAAAGCTAAATTTTTTTGGAAAAACAACTCAACACATCTCTGAAATGGTGCTTCAAGTTCATTGGTTCTTTCACCTAACTCATTTTGCATTTTTATTGGTCGATTTTTCATCTTTTGTTCAGCATATTCTTCGAAAGTATAAATTCAGTGTGATCACCATGAAAGCACAGTATGTGGTTTTGCAGTCGTTTCGATTGTGTCGCGTGGTTTTCTCTGCAGAAGTTAACTTGTACTGAAAAACTTGTTCAGACAGTTGAAAATTTGTTTATACAATTCTTGAAATCTTTATGATGGAAAATCTGAGTGACGATTTAAATGTTGATGAAGAGGTTTGCAAAGATATTTTGACACCCTATGTAAGTATTTATTTTTGAGAATTTTTTTATATATTGTGATTTCTTTGTTGTAACATAGTAGAAAGGAAAGGAAATATTTCATGATTTTCCTATTTAAAGAGTTTGAGTGTTCATTTTATGACCATGATTGGGATATTCATTTTATGTAAATTGGTAAATATTAATGTATGATATGTTTTACTTGTAGATATGTGATTGGTTGAAATTTTAACTTAATGAAATTTTTAATTGTTAAGAATGAGTGCATGTGTGTATGTGCTTTTTAATAAGTTTTTTTAACAGAGAGTGTCGCTTTGAATTTGAGAGTGTTTGATGACTTGTGATGGTTTCTAAAATATTTTTTTTTTTTTGTCTTCCAGGTATGTGCCATATGTAATATGGTGTTCACTCACAAGAAAAGTTTAGTAAGGCATCAAAAAATGCACTCTGGAGTAAAGATGTTTAGTTGCGATCAGTGTAGTGCATCATTCATGCGGAGATACAGACTAAAGGATCATCTAAAGATACATTCTGGTGAGATTCTCAATAGTTGTGAAAAGTGTGGACAGACCTTTAGTTCGAAGAAATTGATGAATCTGCATGTTAAGGAGCATGGATCAACTTTTAAATGTGAAGAATGTGGAAAGTCGTTCATGTGGAAATCAACCTTGAATCGTCATTTGAAGAGTCATAATTTCAATGCTTTCTTTGAATGTTCGCAATGTAATAAGAAGTTTAAGTGCGAGGATACTTTGAAAAGACATGCCCAGATGCATGGAAGATATATGTGTGAGCATTGTGAAGAAAAGTTTGACAGAAAATTTGCCTTGAATCGACATTTGAAGAGTCATAATTCCATTGCTTTCTTTGAATGTTTGCAATGCAATAAGAAGTTTACTCGTGAGGAAAGCTTGAAGAATCATGTTCCGACACATGAGAGATATACATGTGACCACTGCGAAGAAAAGTTTGGTAGAAAAGCTTCCCTTTTTCACCATATTCGTGTTATGCATAGTGATATGAAGCAATCATCTGTAAAAACACAAGTGCCGAAGAGAGTGAAACCTACTCGACAAACTGTATTCGGAGTTTTTGCATGTGAATTTGTAACACCAAGTCCTCAAAATTCACAAGATTTAAAAATGTGCTTCAATGAGCTTAGATCACAAATTATTCAAATATTGGAAGATGAAATAGATGAAAAACGTGCTATAAAATGGCGTATAGTAATGAAGACGGAGATGACTCGTTATTCAGGAGATTATGATGATGATAAAGATGATCAGATTATCACTTATTTTGGAAGTGTGATGCAGGTAGAGTTGATTAAAGAATTTATTTCAGACCATGTGAATGATGCATTCATACAAATCGAAAATGCTTTGGAAGATTTTATACAGCTTGGTTCTGGGTGGGTACTTGAACGCATTATGAGTGTAGAAGTACAGACTGCAAAGTATGCACCATTAGCTAAGTAGTAAATCATTACCTTCCGAAAATAAAGTATTAGGTCAAATGAAATATTTCAATCTTCTAATATGTGACTTTTATCGTTGAACACTATGAGACTGTTTTACAGTGTTGCATTGCAGAAGAAGAAGAACAAAAAAAGTTGTTTTATGTTTTGAAATCATTGTTTCATATCTTTCTATATGTCTCCTTGAAAGCAACTCTAGTAATGTTAATGTTTTTTTGTGGTCTTGATGTAAGTTTTTGTAATAAAGTCTGTATGATTTTACATTTATTGTGCAATTTCATTAGATTCACTCATAAAGTACAGAAAAATTCTTACACTGGAAATGATGAAATGACTATGAAACAGATTCAGCCAAATTAATATTAAGAGTAAGTTCTAATGTTTTGTTCGTATGAGAATGATTAAATATTCAAACTGGTAAAAATATTTGGAACCATGGGGAAAGATAAATAAATTTTGAAAACTAGAAAACTTTGAATTTGAAAATTCTGTATAAATAATCAAATTCGATAAGGTGAAATATATTACAATTGACTAATTACAAGTTTAATCATCAATTAAATTAGCAGACTTATTCAAAATTAGTTACTCATTATAGTAGAGTTGGATGATCAAAAAACATAAAAAAGAATAATTTTCACTGGCAAAATCTCATTTCGAGCAGAAAAACAATTGTAGTTCTAAGAACCAATTAAATTCGCTGAAAAATTATCAAGTTCCAAATCAGTCACTGTAAAATTCGAGCTACTCCAGTTGGTGGAAATAAATTAAAAGAATTAGTTGATTAAAGAAATGAAGTGATTAAAGAAATGAAGTGATTAAAGAAATGAAATAATTAAAGAATTAAATATGGTGGGTTAGTGGGCTTGCTCCTATAACAAAAATTAATTTCAATTGACTTGGAAAAAAAATCGAGTCCTGAAAAACAATAGAACTAACTCACTACTCTGATGAAAACTATAACTTAAAACAAAGAGAATAATTAAATTTTTCTAATGATGGAATTAATTAACTTTGGAAAACTACTAATTAAATTAGCATGCAAATTAACATTATCGGGTAATCAACAGAGCATTCTATCTGAGAGAGAAGTGATTTTAAAATTAAGGTAAGCTTGAGAAAATGAACAATATGACGTCACTTTTATGTGACCAATTAAAATGTTTGAAAACTTGAATCGTCTTATTAGACTCTCTGCACATGCGCGAACTGATAAGAGAAAGGTCGCTTGTGGTCAGGGTGTGATGATTAAGTGTCACGTGGTCATCAGTTATCAGTAATGATTCACTTATCTTTCTGATTACACGCCATTTGAGTGTTCGACTTCTATGTGAAGGGATGGATTTTGTGGATGGAGAAGGTGCCCAAGGAAAGCTTGCCGAGAAATCCTCCCTGAAAATCGGGATATTTGGGAGTTGACATCGTATCAAGCTGGCGGAAAAGTTGCGAAAAATAGCGTGAGTGGAGTTACGTTAATTCGAGTTGTAAAAGTAAAAAATAACTCAATTAATGTGATTCCATTTATTGCTTGATTATCAACCATGGGATTTGTTTCCTGCGGAGTTTCACCATTGTGATTCACACAACAGAAGGTAAGTTTCTTGTTTCATTTCAATTGATTGCATGCAGAATAATTCGTATAGTTAATTTTTTTTATCAAGTGTTGTGTGAGTTAAAGTGTTTTATAAGTTTCATTGGGTGAAATGATAGTGAATGTAAAAAAAATTTGTGTGTTCGAATGTATAAACCAATGTTAACTTGAGTGTATCGAAATGATTTTAAATTTTGACGTTGGAGAATAAATTTCGATCTTTAATTTCAACATGGGGGAATTTTTAACTTTTGATTTTGACGTTGCAAAAAAAAAAAAAAGTTTTTAATTTTTAATCTTGACATTGCAAAAAAATTTTAATTTTCAACTTCGACATTGTGAAAAATTTGATTTTGATTTTTAATGTATTAACGACCGAGTAATCTCTTATTGGCAAATTATGATTATTTTTCACTTAATGGTTGAAATTTTTGACTCGCTGACTTGATGTTTGAAATTTTATTTAACAATTGAGTCTTAATGAATGGATGCATGTGTGTTTGAATGATAGTGAAGGGGTTTGTATGAATGTTTGAGGTTTCACATGAAAGTCGAGGGTTGAGTATAATCGGATAAAAGTAGTAAAAATCAATATGTGGTCTATTGACTGTGAGTAATTGATAGTCTTGTATGTAATGATTATTTGTATTGGAAAAATTAGACAAAGTTCGAATTACAAAAATAAATTAGCGTGCAAATTAACATCATCGGGTAATCAATAGACTGCGATACAATCTTAAATTATATTGTGATCACAATTAGCGCTGAAGATTATAAGAACACCGCAGCCTAGTTGGTTTGCGTGTTTGTCTGATAAGTAGGAGGAAAACTTTTGGTTCGAGTTCGAACCCCGCTTCGGGAAATTGACAAAGTCCGAAATTAAAAAAAAAAAATTAAATTCGTTCACTCAATAGATGGCAGCATGAGCATCCAAAATAAAATTAAGTTCCTGAAATTCGCGGGAAATATTCAGAAATTTGCGGGAAAAACCCTTGTAACCTTTCACGAAAATAATTCAAAGTTCGAAAATTCGCGGGAAAATATTCAAAATTCGCGCGAAAACCCTTGCGGCGGCCCTGGGGAGGCGGTGGGAGGTGGCTGTGAGAGGCGGCTGTGGGAGGTGGCTCTGGGAGGAGGCTGTGGGAGGCACCCAGCACCCAGGCGGTGTTACCTCCGCAACTCCGCCGCCTGCAGCAGAACGCCCATATATCCCCTACTTTCAATTACCTTATTAATATCAAGTGTTTGATATTTCAAGTTGCTGTAAACATTTTAATTGTTACAAATTACTTTTATTCAATTGAATTAATTTACCAAAGATTTATTTTGTAGTGATAATTAATTATTTTTATTTTAAGTGTCTATACACATTTCATTTGAAAGCAATACATATTTATAGTAATATGTTTGCAATGTATGTTAGAAAATATATATACGTTGATAGTCGGAAGTTAATAATTGATATAAAATATCTGCCCAGATTTTGACCTTCAGGTCATTTACGGTTGTCCTGTCATAAAGGGAGATTACCCTCCTTCGTATAAAAATCTCAATCCAAACCACCCACAACTGAATCAGGTTTTTTTTTTTTTTTTTGTGAACAAAGTCTGTAGACATTTTCAATGTGCAGGCAATGATTTCCGATCTCTTATGATTTCCAATTCTACGCAAAACCAAACTTTAGATGAGTACCTAGTATTGGCAAGTAGATACTGACACCAATCATAACGCAGGAGATCGATTGCTATGAACATAATAATTAGAGTACATATGTATTTATTCTGTAAGTGTAAACGTGTAAGTGTTATTCTGTAAGTGTAGAGCTTCGAAACACTGATACTTTCGTTTGGTTTCTGAAAAATCCGTTCGCCGAGCAATGCGTATAGTTTGGCTCTGATAAGTTGAATTCCTACAGTCTGAAACCCAAACAGGTCTATTCGTTAAGAAGGGAAACCGGTATGCATTGTCGGTAATGATTATTAGAACTGTGCAGATCTAAAATATTTTTTCTCTTTCAACAAGAAATAAATGAAACCGTCTAACGTCAAGCCTCAAGTTACCAGAGCCATATTAGAACTGAGTGCTCATCGTGTTTTCTCTTCTCATTGAATAAGCGCCTTTAATGCAATAAAATTCTGTGTTATTCATTTTAATCTTTCGCATGGAGCATGTTTTTTTTTTTAATTTTTATTTTAAAATCTGTTTTGTGGAATGTTTGGTCTAAGACGGGTAACTTTTAAATTTACATTTTTTGTTTTGGTTTATAGATTTTTTTTTTCGGGGGAGGAGAAGATTCAATTTAAGACAGGCGAATACAATCGAAACAATATTTGAAATATTTTTTGACCCATTGCTGGAAGAGTTGAGTCCGACTAAGCTCTCACGCACAGGGCCAACTGACTGATGTGAGTCTACGCAGCAAACTTTGAATCTTTAGCATAATAAAACAGGATAAAATATAAAAAAGCTACCAATCTGTGAGGATAAAAAATTAAAAGGAAAAAAAATACCTTTAATAAAAACATAAGACTATTAAACGTAGCATCCGATACAAAAGCACTCCTATGAAAGAGCCACAAAAATTAAACTATCTCCGAAGTGCAATTTTAAGAGTTTTTCTTAACATTGTGGTGCCATTACTACGAGATTTTTTTTTTCAAAACTAATTAAAGGAATCTTCATACATATTCCTCTTCTTCAAATTACACTACCCACTTATTCTAAACTTAGAAAAATACAAAAGGTCTTTCATTCAAAAATCCTACGAATGACTTGATTTTATTTTTATTCGCCTTTGATGTATCGATTAATAACTATTTTCCCCTTTTAACCCACGAAATTGAACAATTACAGTTTTATTACATGTCAAATAGGCATGCAATAGCCGTATAAGGGAGTCCTTAATACGGAAGTGACTATTGAAGTGTGCCGCTGTAATTACGTCCTAATCGACAGAAAAAAATGAAATTCAACAGCTAGTTCATAGTAGCAAAATAAAATTCCTCGTAAACTATAATTGGTCTTATTTTGATTGTAAATGCATGTAGTTGTGAGAAGTACATTGTTGAAATGTTTCCTGTTATTAATCGGCCCATTTTTCGATTAAAATTTCGTCAATTTTTTTAATGCATTTTTTATAGTTTTTGTTGCTAACAAGAGTAAAAAAGATAAGAAAAAAGAAAAGCGATTGAATGAAATTAGCGTTTACTACAGTTGAAAATAAAGAAATATTTTTAGATGTCACAAGGGAGTTTGAGTTGATATAATAATTTGAGTCTTAAATTGCTTTCTTGCTGTTCACATTCCTATCAGAACTGCTAAAAGAAAACTATTCTTTTTTGGGGGGAATCGTTTATAATGTAAGCCATTTGTATTAGTTCGGTATTCCAATGACAAGGAAACAAAATAATATTTCTAAACATACGTAGCAATAAATAGACGCTTTTGGTTTCATTTTTATCTTATGTCAGGTCATAAACTACAATAGCTAAAAAGATTACTTTAAAAAAAAATACTGTTTTGGACTTGTATATGAAAAAAAACCTTGACAGCAACAATGGATTTTCTCATAGTTGAAAATGGTTTCGATAAAAAGCAGAAGTTCTACTTTTCGTTCAGCATTTCTATACTAATTGAGAAACACCGACACCCCCATCCCTTCCAGTTCTTAACAGTAAAGAACATAATGATCTTTCCGTAAGAGTTTATGTATTAATATTTTATTAAACCTGTATTACTGTTAATAAGTTATACATTTGTAATACAATAATAAACAATTTTTAAATTTGTTTATTTTAAAATGGGGCTGCGTTTAGCTTCTTGCCGTTTGCAGACCTATTGCATTCCCCTAGACCGGCACCCATTCTTTCAAGGGGCACCACCATCGGCGGAATGCCATTGCCACCGAATTTTGACGCCCAGTTTCCCCACTAGGTGGAGACACCTGGGCTCTATTCGATGCGAAACTGCACCAAGAATTTAGTTTTGCCAAGAGATACTACAAGCCAAACAAGTACTCGAGGGATCTTTTACACGCCGTCGATTTTGTGCATCTTGAAAATATACCGACAGGTTGTCGGGTTCGATCCCGCGCCTTTGGGTATGAGAGGGCAGCGTCTTTACCACTACACCACTCTGTCGGCTAAACATTTTAAGTTAACGTTCACGTTCAATTCTATATTTCTCATACGGGAAAAACAAAGTAGAATTTAGTATAAATATAAGCATAGTTCTTGCATTAATGCAGAAAGGAAGACGTTTTGCAATTTTTCTTTTGTAACATACTTGCCTGTTGTTTGCAGCAGCCACATCATCAAATATTAAAAGAGACTCAGAAAAATCGGAGATTCAAAGCGCAAACATGTATCTCATTTTGAACTGTATTTGTGTGAGTCGCGACAGCTGATAAAATATATTCAGAATATTTAAAAACACGACTGCTTATTTAAAGATTCTGAATTATCTAAATCATGTAAGATTAGCCTACACTGCTTGAAATGATTGAGAATGCGTTTTCACATGAATTTAAAAGTCCTTCATTATTCAGTTACTTCAAATGTTTTCATGTCCCGTAGCTCAGGTGAAAGGGTCCTCATACTTAGATATATAGTTTCTTTGAAACTATTTGAGTTTCAAAACTTTGGCTCTCTCTCTTGCTCTGTGTGAATGGCACTAGGTTGACTTCAAACAAATATTTTATACTTTTACCTTCCAATTTGCTTTTCATTATGTTACATTTTATATTAAAAAAAAAAAACTATGGGAATGTTTTCAGTTCGGCAATATCAGTAATATAAATTTTATTGCTTTTATTTTCTTATTTAAGTTACCACCTAAAATCAGACAGTATTACCGTTTCACAATGTGTAAATTGAAACGCTATAGAGGGGAATATATTGTTTTCTTGTAAATTAGTTGTGTTACATTAAAATTCGAACGTTATCTCATGTATAACTTCTTAATATGAAGAATTAGACATTAAAAAAAAAGAAAAGAAAATAAATAAATATTTTTTCGTATTGGGAAAAAGCTATGGTCGAAATTCGACAATGGGAGTAAAAATGTCGAAATTGTTAAAATTCAAGTAAAGTCTTTAATATTTTGAGCAAAGTTGCAGAAGGAAGCATTTATGGAAGTCCAACGATTGAATAAATAGTTTTTGTTTATTTATTTAACGAGGTTTCAAAAGATTTTCTTCGACAAACGGGCACAGCAACCTTCTTCTATAAAATTCTAAAGCGGAAATGACCACAAAAAATGGTGTGCTTCCACTGGTTAAGAGTGCTATTAATAGCTTGCACCTTTTTCCATTTACATATCTAGAAAGAACCTGAAGTAGAAACATAAAGCACTCCAAGTTTTTTTTTCTCTTCGAGTAAATGTTTTATACCGAATTCTTATCTATTAATATACAGAAGAATAAATAATGAAACACAGTACTCATTTATAGAAATTTTAAATTTGATATTTTGACGCTTATAAAATGCAGCTTTGATGAGCTGCATTAATGCATTATTCGAAGTAATTGGAAGTCAATGCTTTTGCTAAAATGGCAGAAATATATCAAGATCTTACCTCTGGCTAATAAAATGAGCAACTTAAGTTTTTATATTTTATAAATTAAAGTATGGTACAATAGGTATAGAGAATGGTTCCAACACACTTAAAAATAATTATTTTTTGGTGACTGAAATCTCGAAATGTAGCTACAAGAGGAGTGTTAAAATAGAAAATATATCTGAAGGTAACAAGATGAGCCTTTGAAGGGCAAATATACGTGTATATGAATTAATAGTGTAGTAAATAACTACCTTACATCCTGCTGCATTATTCAGTTCCCTTGCCGAGCTCGTCTAGAATAATCTAAACCCATATGATTATATGAAATTAAATACGAGGTTTTCCGCCCGAAGTTATATTTTGGCTATTCCAGCCAGACAAGCAAGCAGCTCTGTGATAGTTGTAACAAGTTATACAGGGTGTCCACTCCAATCGTGGACCAATAGCTAATTTCTAAACCGTTAGAGATAAGCATATAGTTTATTTAGGAAAAAATCTTAAAATTATGAAAGGAATTTTGGGTCTATTCAATGTTTTTCAAAAAATCAAATTTTGAAAGAGTTACGAAATTTAAATTTTTATACAGCCCCCCAGTCCTATCAATCATATTTAGTAAAACATTCTTGACACTGTAACGTTTAAAACTAAAAAAAAATCACTCTTCTACCACAAAAATTGACCGAGTTATGACGTTTTGAAAAATCAAGATTTTGCATTGTTTCATGACGTCATCGAGAGATCGCTTATGGGACCGTATGCGAAATCCTTCAAAATCTTGATTTTTCAAAACGTCATAACTCGGTCAATTTTTGTGGTAGAAGAGTGATTTTTTTTTAGTTTTAAACGTTACAGTGTCAAGAATGTTTTACTAAATATGATTGATAGGACTGGGGGGCTGTATAAAAATTTAAATTTCGTAACTCTTTCAAAATTTGATTTTTTGAAAAACATTGAATAGACCCAAAATTCCTTTCATAATTTGGAGATTTTTTCCTAAATAAACTATATGCTTATCTCTAACGGTTTAGAAATTAGCTATTGGTCCACGATTGGAGTGGACACCCTGTATATTTGCTTGTAACTCTGCCTAAGTTATGATTGTAACTTATAGCATTAGATAATATGGTTGTTATAGCTAAATATTTTTTTAATTAAAGAGCTTTTTTCCTGTCAGTTGAGAATTAGTTTTAAATGCAAAAACCAAAAGATGGTAAAGTGATCAAAGCTCCAATAGAAACGTGCCTGACGGAGACATTTTAAGTACGTTCATTAAGATGAATAAAAAATAGAAATTAATGAGTGATTCCATACCAACTCACCTAACGGGGGTCGCACGATCGACTCGGATTTTCTTTAAATTTAACACACAGGTTCATTATATAGAGGCATGAAAAAGTCCAAATTTTTAGGTTCCTGCTCCACTTATTTTCTGAGATACATGCCATCAAAGTTTGTCTGCTCCGTCAAAATACTAAAAAAATGATGTTATTTAATCATTAAAAAAATGGTACTCATGCGATATAAAAGTGTGAGGTATCTATGGAAACTATTTACTCCAGGCATTCAGAAAAATACTAGGTCGTTCATAATAAAAATTGCTAAGGGACAGGGCTCTTTGAAGTTGTCACCATGAAAACTTGATTTTGCCGATTTTGCTAAAATTGAGGAATTCATTCCAAAAAAAGGAAGACGTAACCAAATGTTTACTCACTTTCTGGTAGTGTACAGATATTTACTTTAAATGGTTACACAATGCATAACTTGAGTTTCTCACTCCTTCTTGGAAATATTTAAGCTTAAAGATAAGCCATAAGGCAAAAATATGCGATTTTGGCCATCTCGACAGCCATTTTTATCATAAAGGGGGAGCAGTACAAACTTTAAATTTTTTTAAAACAAGCTACTGATATTTTAGCTATTCACCGGAAAAGAGTTTACTTTTGGTTATCTCTTGCATTAAGAGATATCATGCTGACAGTATATGCATGTTTTTCTCGACGACCATATGCTTTTGTTCCCCCTCTCATGGACTTAAATAATTAAACTAAAAAATAATGATATATTTATTAGTAGTTGTGTTATCTACCCAATATGTCATGAATTTAGTTTATTAAATCATTGAACAATAAATTAGATATTTGATGAAAACAAGAAATATTATTTCTCCGATACCTGAGCATTATGCATTCACGATTATAAAGTACTAGAATAACAACAAAGTACAAGAATTTCTTGAAAAATCAATTAAATTACGAAGATCTGAATATTTATCTTACAAGCAATCTTGTGATTGAAATATTCCTGATTGGCTATAAAAAGGAGGATACCCGTGTTCCTTGTTGCAGCATTTTTTTTTGGAAAATAAAATGTATGCTTCATGGTATCTGTGAACTAGTATTTTAGTTAGTAAACTTTGTCTTGTCAGTTATCAGTGCTCAGCACATGCCAGTTTCGTAAAGATCAATATGGGAATAAATTAGTTGTACTAATTTTAATTCTTCAAGCATTGCTTTATATTAAATTGTTTATTTAATTATTTTGTAAATGTTTAACTGTTAATAAAGTAAAATGGAATTCGATGCTGATATTAATAACTCTTTATTACCATGCTCAGTTAGTAGCCCATTGAATGAAATTTGTCATAAAATATCCTACATCAAACGAAAAGGCCTCATTTATTTTCCTGATATTCATGTGATATTCAAGAAATTATGCAATTAAAAACAGGAATGTCTCAATCGCAAGATTGGGTACTGCTTATGAGATAAATATTTAGAGCTCTTTTATTTAAATTAATTTCACAAGAAATTATTTAGTACTTTATAATTATGAATGCATAATGCTTAGACATCATAGAAATGCTATTTCTTGTTTTCATCAAATATCTAATTTATTGTTCAATGATTTAATAATTTAAATTTCATGACATATTGGGTAGATAATACAACTATTAATAAATATATCATTATTTTTTGGTTTAATTAATTTTAAGTCTATATGAGAAGGGGAGCAAAAGCATATGGTCGTCGCGAAAAACATGCATATACTGTCAGCAGGATATCTCTTAATGCAAGAAATAACCAAAAGTAAACTTTTCCTGTGAATGGCTAACATATCAGTGGCTTGTTTAAAAAAAATTAAAGTTTGTACTGCTCCCCCTTTATGAGAAAAATGGCTGCCAAGATGGCCAAAATCTCATTTTTTTTTTGCCTTATGGCTTATCTTTAAGCTTAAATATTTCCAAGAAGGAGTGAGAAACTCAAGTTATGAATTGTGTAACCATTTATAGTAAGCATCTGTACACTACCAGAAAGTGGGTAAACCTTTGGTTATGACTTCCTTTTTTTGGAATAAATTCCTCAATTTTAGCAAAATTGGCAAAATCAAGTTTTTGTGGTGACAACTTTAAAGAGCTCTGTACCTTAGCAATTTTCATTATGAACGTTCTAGTATTTTTTTCTGAATGCCTGGAGTAACTAATTTAAATAGATATCTAACACTTTTATATTTCATGAGTACAATTTTTTATAAATAATGATTAAATAACATCACTTTTTTAGTATTTTGACGAGTCGGACAAACTGTGAAGGTATATATCTCAGAAAATAAGTGCAGCAGGAACCTAAAAATTTTGACTTTTCCATGCCTCTATTTAATTAACCAGTGTGCCAAATTTAAAGAAAATCCGAGTCGGTCGTGCGACCAACTTTTCTTTTTTCAGGTGAGTTGGTATGGAATCACTCTGATATAAAGTCGAAGTTGTCTTTAATGCATTCAAATATTTTCTTCTAATGCCCCAACGCACTTGAATAACTGAAAGAAGCCCGATTTCTATGCAAATTTTGAATTAAATTAGTAAAAAATGAAATAAAGGATTAATAATAGGAAGAACATTTAGCATGTGTTTGAAACGAGGAGAGGACCATATATATAGGCAAAAGAAACATGGCTTTGTATTGAATAGAACACTGCGCAAGCTACATTAATCTTGAGCCATACCAAATCTCTACATACCAAATAAGGACTTCACTTTTGAAAAAAATACTCTCTGTCAAATATATTTAATTCATTTGCATTTATAGAAAATTCTCATCAACCTATGAAATTTTAATATGGTACAAATGGATTTACAAAAATACGCAAACTGTTATACCTACAACATAACTTTCCCACACTATCCGTGTAAACCAATCAATGTAAACAGTGTATGCCGTCACTGCCCCCCTTTCATGTTAAAATTTCACTCTCATCGCATAAAAAGAGATAACTTCGAAAGCTTGAAAAGTCTGTTTCCAAGCAACTTCTGTTGAATCAAAACACAGAAAATTGTTTTTAATATCCATATTAGTTTTTTTTTTTTTTTTCTTTGTCAGATAATCTTATGGCATTAAGGTTTGAGTATGATTTTTGGTCACTGCGCCTGTCCGTAAGAGGCGTAAACTATGAAGATTTATGTTTCGCACTAACTCCTGTCTGGTGGCAACGAATGTTGGCCTCTAAGTCGCCAAATTGTTTCCAGTTTATCTGTGTGACTGCGAGGCATTTGTGCTGCAGACATGTGTTTGTCACATTCTTCACAGCGTACGACACAATGAAATCATTTAAAAGGCATTTAACGTGTGAGAAAAAGCACCTCCAGATTCTGCCATACACAATCGGCAGGGCCTAATTTCCCAATAGGCAAATTATGCTATAATCATGTTTTTTTCATTGTAATTCTTGAAAGAAAAACATTAGTAATCTTTCATTTTAGATAGCGACATCCTTTTCTTGTTATTTAATAATCTTTACTTTCACTTACGTTATGAAAATGAAATATTTTTCAAGCTTGTCAATCTATCACTGTAAAACAGTAATTGTAAAGACAAAATGCTGGACTCGATTGTAAGAAAGCAGGTGCAATAGCGTTTGGAGAGGAATCTCAGAAAGACTGGAGAGAGAGTTTGTCTAAGATTCTTGGTTTCATACTAGTTTATTCAATTGTAGTTTCTTGAGTGGTTGCACATTATTGTATTTAAAAATTATTTTTTGTTAATATTAAGTCCTGGAATTAAACAAATATGTGTAACTAGCGAACAAAACTGAATGTCTCTAAATTAAGGAAACATGATAAATTAAAAACAGATTGACTTTTTTTAGAACGTGATAGGGCAATTCCACGAAACTGGAGACATCACACACGAAAAAAAAAATCAATGAACCAATAGTTTTTTGATTTCATATGATGTAAAAAAGAATGAATTTTTATAAAAAAACCCAAAAAAGGCTATAAACTTATTTCTTGTAAGTTTTGTAGGTAAGTTTTGACAACACC
Source organism: Uloborus plumipes (assembly GCA_038373865.1). NCBI lineage: Eukaryota > Metazoa > Arthropoda > Arachnida > Araneae > Uloboridae > Uloborus > Uloborus plumipes. The sequence continues at coordinate 106,968 of JAXGGA010002101.1, read as the reverse complement.
ATTTTGTGCGCATGTTTTCTTGTTTTCGAGCTATTGAAAGTTCATCAGTTTTTTTACTTATGAAATTAACTGGTATGTCTACAGTTTTATTTTTTATTGAAATTTAGTTTATGAATGAAGAGATTACGCCAACAAAGAAGCTTCAAACTGTTATAATTATTTAAAAGGGCCATTCCATATAAAATCAACAAATGGGCCGTGCCGCACCATTTTTGATTTTGAAGATATTTGGTAGGTAATATGCACCAATATTCTGTTCCTCCGAACTGTTTTATTTTTTTTCTCGAAAAAAATTTTATTCTCGAGATATAGCCATTTTTTTGCTCCGCCGATGAGTAAAATTCGGCATTTTCGATCTTTTTTCTAACAGCTGTGGTAAATTTACTTAAAGTGGTAGAAAGATCAAACATGGTTTATTTTGAAGCTAAAAGAATGAACTTTCATTTGTGCATAAAAAGAAACGGTTTGGGTTAAGCCTAAATATAAATTTTCTCGTGTCAATTCGCGGTTCAAAAAGTGCCGTTTTGGTCATTTCAAGCATGAAAAAATATATGAAGGACTGACAGTGGGATTCTAATTTTTTTTCTCTTGCACCCAGTTATAGATACTAGAAGCACAGAAAAACATTAGATGATAGCAGTAGTCTTTCAGTATGAAAAAATTGCTTAAACTTGAGAGAAAAAATGAAAATTGGCCTTTTTCACTCCCCAAAAACGGCCTGTGGAACATGTAGTAAAAATTTAAAAATGCATGGAGTAGAAAGGTGTTACATTGCCCTTTAAAATGAAACAAAAACTGTCTTGTTATTCCAAGACATTAAAGAGATATAAGCTTTCAAACTTTGAAAAAAAATGAAAAATATCCTATCTCACTCCCCAAAAACGGCCTGTGGAACAGGTAGTAAGAATTTGAAAATGTATGGAGCAAAAAGGCATTACATTGAACTTTAAAAGGAAATAAAAACTGTCTTGTTATTCGAAGGCATTAAAGAGATATAAGCCTTCTAAGTTGGATAATTATTATGAAAAAATACATTAAACTTGAGAAAAAATGAAAAATTGCCCTTTTCACTCCCCCAAAATAGCCTGTGGAACACTTAGTAAAAATTTGCAAATGCATGGAGGAGGAAGGTGCTACATTGCCCTTTAAATCGAAACAAAAACTGTTTTGTTATTCCCAGGCATCAAAGAGATAAGGCCCTCTGAAAATTGAAAATTCATGCAAGATTTTTTAGCATAAGTTAAAGCAATTATTTTCAATTTTCAGAGGGCCTTATATCTTTGATGCCTGAGAATAACAAGACAGTTTTTGTTTCGATTTAAAGGGAAATGTAGCGCCTTCCTCTTGCATGCATTTGCAAATTTTTACTAAGTGTTTCACAGGCTATTTTTGGGGAGTGAAAAGTGTCATTTTTCATTTTTTCTCAAGTTTATTGTATTTTTTCATAATAATCATCTAACTTAGAAGGCTTATATCTCTTTAATGCCTTCGAGTAACAAGACAATTTTTGTTTCCTTTTAAAGTTCAATGTAATGCCTTTTTGCTCCATACATTTTCAAATTCTTACTACCTGTTCCACAGGCCGTTTTTGGGGAGTGAAAAAGGATATTTTTAATTTTTTTTCAAAGTTTGAAAGCTTATATCTCTTTAATGCCTTGGAATAACAAAACAGTTTTTGTTTCATTTTAAAGGGCAATGTAACACCTTTTTACTCCATGCATTTGTATATTTTTACTACCTGTTCCACAGGCCGTTTTTGGGGAGTGAAAAAGGCCAATTTTCATTTTTTCTCAAGTTTAAGCAATTTTTTCATACTGAAAGACTACTGGTATCATCTAATGTTTTTCTGTGCTTCTAGTATCTATAACTGGGTGCAAGAGAAAAAAAAATTAGAGCCCCACTGTCAGTCCTTCATATATTTTTTTCATGCTTGAAATGACGAAAACGGCACTTTTTGAACCGCGAATTGACACGGGAAAATTTATATTTAGGCTTAACCCAAACCGTTTCTTTTTATGCACAAACAAAAATTCATTCTTTTGGCTTCAAAATAAGCCATGTTTGATCTTTCTACCACTTTAAGTAAATTTACCAGAACTGTTAGAAAAAAGATCAAAAATGCCGAATTTTACTCATCGGCGGAACAAAAAAAATGGCTATATCTCGAGAATAAAAAATTTTTGAGAAAAAAATAAAACAGTTTGGAGGTACAGAATATTGGTGCATATTTCCTACCAAGTATGATCAAAATCAAAAATGGTGCGGCACGGAAATTTCTGAAAATTTGTTGATTTTATATGGAATGACCCATAAACAATTTTTATAAATTAGTCCTCACATTCATGTAACGTCAGTCACAAAATAGTATAAAAGTTTGTTTTACTTAAACAAAATTAAACCCAATATTACAACAAGTCATATTCTCTTCATTTTGGATAATATCTTTAATATTCTTTACTTAAATATTTAAAAGTAGTTGAATTGATATATTTAAAACTTGCTTAAAATGTGTAACATCAGTCACAGTAACGTCAGTCACATTTCTCTTTTCACTAAGATGCTCTAAATAAACTATACAAATGGCACTAACTGCTGCAAAAAGGCAACATATTAGGTGAGAGAAATTTAAAATGACGGAAAATATGAAGATTAGTAAATCAAAAACAGTGTATGATAAAATGAGCAGAGAAAAAAAGAAAAAAATAAATTTTTGTAAAGTGATTTTTTAGCTAAGTTCAAAGCAAGTTTAGAATCAAGTTTTAAAAAAAAATAGGAAAAGAAATACAAGAAAATGTAGAACACAAAAGAGCCCGGGTTTAAATAGCACCTGCCCTTTTTTTCTTTTTTAATTGAAATTGGACAAACAAGTACTCCTAACTCTCCGTGTATGGCAGTTAAATTAAAGTGTTTGTCAATGAAAACAGAACATGGTTAAGTAATTTTGGACCCTATATCGCTCAATGGGTGCAATAGTGGCACATCAACAAATTCTTAGTTTTGGGAAAATTACTGATTTATAAAGAGAAGTTGGTTGATTTCAATATTCCACATCAACTCTCTCGATTAATTAAAAAAATTGTATTAGTTTACACTTTTAAAGATAGGTATCAAATTGTACTAGTTTAATTTTTTCAACAAAACCTTTTTTTTTATTAAAAAAAATAAAAAACAATAATTGTGCCATTATTGCTTTTTTTTTTTCATTTCAGGAATATCAACCATTAAATATGCAATACTGGCACAAATTAGGTTGATCCAATACTTTTGGTCTATTTAATAAAATTTAAACTTACAATACTGTCATAACTTAAAATGTGCCATTGTTGTGTTAACCAAAATTCTATAATATCAATCAAACTTACCGTACTATTGCGAAGATCACTGACAAACTAAATAAATGTGCCGATGTTGTCGCGTCGCGGTTAAAAAACGCGGCAAATGCAATAGTGACACTAGCTCTATCTAGCGGTAGCACAATAACATAACAATGTGCCAGTATTGTTAGTTGATAAAATACAAAATGCTAGTAATAATGGTACAATTTACTAAAAATAACCATTTTTTGACATGTGCCACTATTGCACCCAGTGAGCGATATGATCTTAGGAGACGTGCACCAGGCAGGAAAGATATCAAAACTGCTTGGAAAAATGATAATTCTGAAGAGATAAGACGCTAAGAAACTTCTGCAATACTCCTAGAAGCAGATGAATTTAGTATTTGTGAAACAATGTATAGAAATGAGAAATCAAATTTGCGAAGTTGAAACATACACTGAAGTGACAAAAGTCATGGGATAGCAATATGCAAATTTTCAGATGGCAGTAGCATCGCATAGAACAGGTATAAATGCGCAGTGCTTTTACAGAGCTTTCATTTCTGTTCAAGTTATTCATGTGAAGAGGTTTTAACGTGATGATGACCGCACGACGTGAATTAACAGACTTTGAACGCGGAATGTTAGTTGGAGCTAGACGCATGGGTCATGCCATTTCGGAAATCGTTAGAGAATTCAACATTCCCAGATCCACTGTGTCAAGAGTGTGCCGAGAGTATGAAATTTCAGGCATAACATCCCACCATGGACAGCGCAGTGGTCGACCGCCTGCACTTAAAGATCGAGACCGGCGACGTCTGCAAAGAGTCGTAAATTCTAACAGACAAGCAACACTGCGTCAAATCACCGTAGAAATCAATGTGGGACGTACAATGGACGTGTCTGCTAGAACTGTGCGGAGAAATTTGGATTTCTTGGGCTATTCCAGCAGAAGACCGACTCGAGTGCCTTTACTGACAGAACGACATCGCTTGCAGCGACTCTCGTGGGCACGTGAGCATATCGGTTGGTCCCTAGATGAATGGAAAACCGTGGCCTGGTCCGATGAGTCACGATTTCAGCTGGTAAGAGCCGATGGTAGGGTTCGAGTGTGGCGCAGACCCCACGAAGCCATGGACCCAAACTGTCAGCAAGGCACTGTTCAAGCTGGTGGTGGCTCCGTAATGGTGTGGGCTGTTTTTTCATGGCATGGACTTGGTCCTCTAGTGCGACTGGACCGAACATTGACTGGAAATGCTTATGTGCAGCTACTTGGAGATCACTTGCAGCCATTCATGGACTTCATGTACCCAAACAACGATGGGATTTTTATGGATGACAATGCGCCATGTCACCGGGCCACAACTGTTCGCAATTGGTTTGAAGAAAATTCTGGACAGTTCCAACGAATGATTTGGCCACCTAGATCGCCCGACATGAATCCCATTGAGCATTTATGGGACACCATCGAGAGGTCTGTTCGTGCCCAAAATCCTGCCCCATCAACGCTTTCACAATTATGGACGTCTATCGAGACAGCATGGCTCAATATTCCTGCAGAAGACTTCCAACGCCTTGTTGAGTCCATGCCACGTCGAGTTGTTGCACTTCGCCGGGCAAAAGGAGGGCCGACACGATATTAAGAGGTATCCCATGACTTTTGTCACTTCAGTGTATGTTTTTGATGTAGCAAATTACAGTACAATATTTTCCTGTGAAATTACCACAAAAGCTTCATAATAGCCTACACCAGATTTAGAAGTAGCCACATTATTTTCCTAAAGATTCGGAGAACTTCAATATTAGTGAAGAAAATCCAAATCACGATCGATTGTATGTATATCTTTTTTTGTGCACAAAAGTTTTTACATACTACCCCGAAAGCAGAATACTGCTAAATCGGCGACGTACGTCGCAGAACAGACATCGGGGCTGCAGAACAATTCTGTTCAAAATTGAGCAACCAAAAAAAAAAAAAAAAAAAAGAAAACGAATTTTTTCACAAGAGAATCGCAGGGGCGCAGGTTTTCAATTTAAGTTTTGCAGGTCTTCACATTTTATCCGCAGAACTTCAGTGACCACACTTCGTAGCATATATTAGATATTCAGTTATGTTTAAAACCATGTTTCCTCATGACGGGATCGCGGGGACGCAAGCTTTGCTTGAAATTCTTCGGTCTTTCACATTTTGGCCGCAGAACTTCAGTGACGAAGCGTGTAGTACAAATAGTTTTTCAAATTATGTTTAAAACAATTAATTCTTCTGCGTTAAAGAGTCGCGGGGAGCGGAATTCGTTTGAAGTTCTGCGGGGGGCCTACACATTTTATCCGCAGAACTTCAGTGACGAAACTTGCGGTACAAATTAGATATTCGACAATGTTCAAAACATTTTTTTTCCTCGTGAGAGAATCGCGGGAGGGAGGGGGGTACTCGCCTGAAGTTTCGCGGTCCTTCACATTTCGGCCGCAGAACTTCAGAGACGAAACTTGCAGTGCATATCAGTTATTCAAATGATATTTAAAACTATTAACTCTTCCTGTTGAGAGAATCGAGGGGCACAGACTTCGTTTAAAGTTCTACGGGCTTTCACATTTTGGCCCTGAACGTCAGCAACGAAACTTCCAGAACAAATTAGCTTTTCAAATTTTCTTTTTAACAATAAATCGGTACTCATGAATAAATGGCAGGAGGGGGGGTGTTCACTTGAAGTTCTCATTACGTTTTGACCGCAGAACTGCTGTGACGAATCTTACAGAACAAATTAAGATTTAAAATAATTTTTCCTACGGAAGAATCGAGGGGACACAAGCTACGTCTGTAGTTCTGCGGGCCTTATCATTTTGACAGCAAATTAGTATTAAAAACAATTTTTTCTGTGAGAGAATCGCGGGGGCAAAGCTTTGTTTTTAGTTCTGCAGCATTTCACATATTGCCGCAGAATTGCACTTACGGAACTCGCAGTGAAAATTATTTATTCAAATGATGTTTAAAACAATTTTTTTTGCGTAAGAGAAACACGGTGTGGAGGGGGGGGTCTCCTTTCAAGTTTTTCGGGATTTCACATTTTGGCCGCAGAATTTCTGACGGAGCTTGAGCTAAAAATAGTCATTCAAATTATTTTAAAACAATTTTTTCGCTAGAGAGAATCGCGGGGACGAAGTAATTAGATTTGAAACAAATAACTTCATGCTAAAATAAGCATCCCCTCCCCCCAATCGGAAAAATGTTTTTTAACATTTGTTCTGCGATCCGGAAATTAGTTAAAATCCCAATAGCCGAGCTTGAACTTATAGAACTTGAGTTTTTTGAACTGAATTTCTGAACCGGTGATGAAGTATATATATGGTAAGCATTAATAACATGATTATAAATATATTTGTCAAACTAAAGCATTTAAAATATCTATATATATAAAAGAAAGTCGTGTTAGTTACACTATTTATAACTCAAGAACGGCTGTACCGATATGGCTAAAAATTGGTGAGTAGGTAGCTTAGAGCCAGGAGACGGACATAGGCTATAATTTATGTGTGTCAGTTACATAAAGAGAAAAAATGTCTTACGGACTTCGAATTTTTACGAAGCCTTTTTTGACACCTCCATGGCTGAGCGACATAAAGCACACGTTCTGGCAGTTTCCGGAGCGCAGTAAACAGGTTGTAAGTTAGCGGTGCGTTGAGTGTTATTTGACTTTTTGTGAAGTAAATTATAAACAAACGCGTTACTTCTCTTGAAATTTATATGTGATAATCTGTCAGAAACGATTGCTCATTCCGAGGATCCCGCTGATCCCGACCGATATGCCGTTTGAATTTAAAAGACTTCAATTTCCGATCCGTCTTGCATTTGTCATGACCATCAACAAATCACAAGGCCAATTCTTAAAAGTTTGTGGTTTGATTCTAAAACATCACTGTTTAATTATATGTGGCATGTTCACGGGCCGGAAGACCATCTGCGTTGTTTATTTTTGCGCCTGATAATAAAACAAAAAATGTTGTGTATCACAAGGTACTTAAGTGAAGAGTAACCTATGTACTGAAATGCAGAAACAATAATGAATGATTAATGTAGGTACTTAATTTTTTTTTGTATTTTCTAATAGTAAAAAACTTAATAAATTCAAAAATTTGCTTATTTATTGCCTTTAAGGCGGAACAGAGTTCGCCGAGTCAGCTAGTAAATTAATAAAAATAAAGTAGAAGTATTTGCTAACTTATGAAATCTTTCTAATTCAAACTCTTCATAGAAAAATGAACCAGGGTGGGCCTCATTCTTTTCTTATGGTAGTTAGTTTGAACTGTTGGATGTCCAATCTGTTACAGTCGATTTCATGATGAAAAAAAGAAATTTTTTCTTGAAATTGCAGACAGACTTACTGTTTGAGGCTGTTTATTCCACTTTATGCTTGTTCTGTGATTCTAACTTTTCTTTGTGATCATGAAGATATTTTAAAGGCTTATTTGTCCACTCTGTTACACAAAGTGATCAAAATATTTAATATCCTTCGATAAATGAGTCATGAACTAGTTATTTACACTTCATTATACACAAAAAATTGAAACTCAATAAAAAAATATGATTAGTTGGTGGAAATTATTTCAATTGATAATATTAATATAAGTAAAGAGTTTCAGACATGATTTGTACCATCAGGGGTGCCCACAGGGGGGGATTATGGCGCAAGTTGCGCCATCAAAATGTTTGGGGGGGATTTTTTAAAATTAATTTTTTACTTATTTATTAATTTATTTTTTTAATTTGAATTATTTATTGATTTAATTTTTAATTTAAATTATTTATTAATTTATTTTTTTAATTTAAATTCTTTCTTTTTTTTGTGTGTGCGTGTGTGTATGCTTGGAATGTTTGGAAGGGAAAAAAAGCGATTCTATTTTGCCCATAGTTCGAACTTTAAAAAAATGAATAATATATGAAAAATAATAGTTATAATTTAAAAAAATAAATAATATTTAAAAAATAAATAATATTTAAAAAAAATAACAAAATAAGATTTAAAAAAGTAAACAAATAAGATTTTAAAAAATAAATAAATAAGGTTTAAAAAAAAATAAAATAAAGAAGAGGGGTAAAAAAAAAGCAAGAGAGGGTTGTGAAATTTTTGGGGGGGAATTTGCGCCATTGAGCTTAGGGGGGATGGGCACCCCTGTGTACCATTATATATATATATATATATATATATATATATATATATATATATATATATATATATATATATATATATATATATATATATATATATATTTTCAATTTGGTTGTGTTTCATTAAATTCTAAATTGCAGTACATTATATGAAAAAATAAGAAAACACTTTTTGGTAACATTTTGACGGTAAATATATAATGCATAAATCTATCTTGCAGAACAATTTTGGGCAAATAATTTTGCGTTGCAGAACATCACTAAGTATTCTGCTTTGGGGCATACTACACTTCAAGAAATGTGAAAATATTTTAGCTTTTCCTCCCGAGTTTGAAGCTATATTATTAATAGTTATATTTGAGTAATATTTTTTTAATAAATCAGAAGCTGGAGCAGGTAATTAGCAGCAACACTTTTTTGGCAGTGATTTTCTGAATCACCAAAAGTTCAAAACAGTTTTTTGAAGTCTAATTTAGGAAAATGTGTTCCGAAATTGAAGGCTGCTGCAGGAGATAGGGTTCTTGTGGAACATAATGTTCAATTCTATGAGGTGAAGTTAGTGCCATTAAAAAATATAAGTAGCCAGTTAATGTCAAGTTTTGAGCAGTAAAATATTTATAAATGGCCTAACAATGTGAATGAAATTTATTATTCGAAAGAAAAAGTAATTAAAAAAATAGCCCTCCCCAGAAGAAGTTATTGCAAGATGACAATTCATTAAAAATTAATGTGTAAAACTTAATTAGTGTAATTAAGATTTTGTTGCCATTCTTTATTTCTTATAATTTAACTTCAATTTTAGGCAAAATATATGCTTTGTTAATAATTAGAAAGACATTATTTATTATTGTAGCAATGTTTTGTTACGGTAACGTCAGTCACGAAATCTTTGTTACATCAGTCACACCTATTACATATTTTCTGTGCTATCAGTTTTTCAGTTTATTCCATCAAGAAAAGTATTTTCATAAATTCTGAAATCTCTATTTTTATGGGAATTTTATTTTCTATGTTTCACGCTATTAGTTTGAAGAGGATTTCAAATTGAAAAAAGTCAATTTTAGTGATGTCGCTTTTGTGTAACATCAATCACATATGTTTGATTCCCCATAATTTCTGAAAAAAATTTCCTCATACCTAATGGATTATGAAAAGACTTTTAGTATACTCTGTAATTACATTTTAGTTCAAATTCAGGAGGTAAAAATTAATTTCAAGTAAGTACTGAATTTTTAATTTAAAAATAGAGTTAAACTGTAACGTCAGTCACCGTGGAATGACCCGATACATATTTTTGGAATGAGCAATATTCAAAACCGGAAACTTTGGATGTTTTTGAATGTACTAACAATAACAATTTACAAATAAAATGCCATCAAAACTGAAGAGTAGTAGGAAACTCAAGTGAATGAACGTATGACAGAGGAAATTAACTCATGGATTCATAAATATAAAAAATTAAAAGGACAAAGATGCTATAAAAAAGATGACAGCTATGACAAAATGGTCAATGCGCAAAACATTGAAGTTCAGTGCTCACCGGAGATTCAGCTATATGAGTAACAAGCGTGCTTGGAAACCAAACACTTGGGTTTTGTGCTTGCCTGACCTCTAAACCGGAACATTTTCCCTGCAACACAGAGCCGTCGGTCAAGTAAACTGAGATGGGCACGGTTGGACTTTCTCCCCCCATGAGCGAGCGCCACCGAGTTTAGTTTTTTAGATGTGAAATAACGAGGCCAAATATTCGATTGCGAAACATGATTTTCAGCAAAATAGCGTTAAAGAATGAACATAAGTTGCTTAGAATGTAATCGTTTATCAAAATGTATTTTTGGGCGAAAGATGACGAATATTAAAACAACTCGAAAAAAGCAGCTTATTCTGAAAGTAAAGATGCTGTCTATATGCTTAGCACTCGAAATAAATCTCGGTTATAGCTTATTTCCCTTTCCTAATTTTATATCACTATGTTTTGATTATTTAGGTATAACTCATGTTTATAACATTTCATAACACTTCATCTGCGTTGTCATAAGGAATTATTTTGAGACTTCAGAAAGAAAAAGAGGACATGTTTTATAAAGCTATACTAGCTGCTTGATCCGGCGAAGCACGAGCGCTTCGCGCCTTTAAAGTTGTGAGGAAAGTTTCAACAAACTACTCGCTAGAAGGCTTTCCTGCATCAAAAAGTCATTCAAATTGTTGAGAGGAATACAGAGAAAGAGATTCTGGCACGGTTTCAACACGAAGCGACTAGCGATAGAGGATTGCGCAATAGCAATTGAAGGGGCAAGTGGATAAAGATATGTGACATTTGAATTTCGCCGACTTAGGGCGCTTTTACACTTACCGACACGGCAACGATAAATCGTGAGCGATTGTCGTCATCCGACATTGGAGCACGCAAAATGCATTAAAATATGCTATGCGCTTTTCCATCTCCCGATTCCAGGACGATTCTGCCGTCTCCGACCGAACGCTGTCGTTTGTCGTCCCATTCGTGTCGGATGGCATCCGTCTCTCCTTTAAAATCGGGACGATACTCATCCATATGTTTACTTTCTTCGAACTATATAGCAATTGCGTTTAAATTCGACATCTCTTTATTAATAAATATAAGCTTCAATTTGCAGACGATAAACAAAAGATGTAGCAATAAAACAATTTTATTCATTTTAGTTGGTATTTTGTTTCATTATTGTTGCTCAGACGATTTTTAATGCAACAAAAAAAAAAAAACTCAAGTTTTCATTCTGACAGTGTTGGCGCCGCCGAGGGATAAATGGCGAATCTATTCGCAAAGAAGCGATGGTGTCAACGAAGAGACGATTGACAACGAAACATATTTGTTAACGAATTCTCTTCATTATAACGAAATGGGGATACACTCGCTTAGTACTAAAGAGCACTACAATTACGAAAACAAAACAAAACTATATTGCGACGACCAACTTATATCATGGCGAACTGTGGACTTAATTTTAAAAAGTTCTATGGCAAACTTTTGGGAGTTAGATCCGCCATTTATCGCTCTGCAATTCCAGCAGATAGTATGCGTTTCGTTCTTAGTAAACAAGGTGAGTGAGAATGTAATAAAGTTGTGAATATCATGCACTCAATATCGTATTTTTCATTTGTTTTCTTTTTCTGGAAGTAAAGTAAATATAACAGTCGTAATCTGATAAATGGAGGAGCCATAATAATATACGTGTGAGCACAGTGCTATCTCGAACTGAAATGCGATGGAAAATGACCCGTTCGGAGAAACGATATCGTTTGAGTGGAAAAGCAGTGCTATAAACGACACGACACGGTACTTATCGTTGCTGTATTACCGTCCGACTTTCGTCGTTGTCGTGTCGTCAAGTGTAAAAGCGCCCTTACACGAATTCAAATTAGTGTGTGTTCAATTGTGTTAACTCACAAACACAATTGAAGGGACAAGTGAATAAAAGTGATATGTGACAATTTTTTTATGTTATAGAAAAAGCTTTTAGAAAAAAATTACCTTATCGCCTTCATCCATGGTAAAAAGTAAGTTTTTCCAAAATTGTCACATATCACCTTTATCCACTTGCCCCTTCAATTTTACTTCCTACTTGCTTCCGAAGGAATGACAATGGAGGGAAAAACTAATTGATAATTAAAATCCTCCGTTAATTAAAATGTAATTCAATTAAATGTAATGTAAATTAATGTAATTCACTTCCAGTAGCGATTGCAATTTGAAGCGATTGCAATGGTGTTTCACTTGAATCCCTGCCTAAGAGCTAGCAATGCTTTCGAAACATTTTAAGATGTCTGGCTCTTTAATATATCTTTCCCTATGCTAAGCAGCATGTGGCCTAGGCGTGTGTCTGGTGGCCGAGAGTGATTGCGTTTTTTACAGCGCATCACATTTTTGCTGGTAAAAAAAATAGTGATTTTCAAACCATTTTGGGGCAATTAGAAGCTCAAAAATGTCGTAAGAAAGTCATGCAATACATCAATAGAAAGCTCTGTTTTTTACCTTTACAATGGTTTTCGAGTTTTTATTTAACTATAAATTGAAAATCTACAGATTGGCAGTAATCTTCTCATATGCGTCCTTCACAAGTGGAATTAACTTCCAAATCACTGTTTTTAGCAGTAAAATGTTGCTTAGAAGAGTATAGGGAAAGATATATTAAAATTGTTGTTTTTTTGACTCTAATTCAACTTGCAGATGTGGCCTTTGCTCCCTTGGACGGCTGTTTGGCACCTCGAATTTGCAGACCGGTCAACCGCTGCTGTTTCCCGAGAGATGGGGACTGCCCAGCTGGAAGAGTCTGCTGTCAAATGTGGAGACTGAGTTACAGATAATGTGTCATATGTCATCTTATCCGACGTAGAAAATTTTTGTTTCAACTATCCAGTCGAGGAATTAAGTTAAATAAACAGTTTTAAATAATGTACGAGTTTGAGATTCAATTATTATAAATGATATTAATATTTAAAACCATTGTTCATGTTTTCAGAAAATGTCGAAATCAAAACCGAATCGGTACTATAAATCGGATGTTGAAGAAATAATATTACTAATACCAACAACGGAACTTTAATACATTAAAAAAAAACCTTTTATCAGAAAATTAAATTAAGTTAACGTTCAAACGCATAATATTAAAAAATGTTGCAGACCCGTGTTTCGGAATTTCAAAGAACGCCCTTTTAAGGCAAAGAATGTGTGCTCATGGATGAAGACGAAATTGTATCACTCATAAAATATTACTATTAATGTAAGGAATAGATTCATTTTAAGGTAATGTAAGTAATTCTTGAGGGGGGGGGGTGTTTCAGCTTTATGGGCGAGTTGAATTATTTTGACACTTTCCACAAAATTTGTACGTATGGGAATAATTTAGGTTGATCACGTTAATTGAGCAGTATTAATTTGATTTTTTGTCATACTTCTTAGCTATTTACTTGCGTCTAAATTGTGCACGTTCAGTTTAGCTTATTTACTTAGAAATTTGAGAACATTTAAATACGTTCCAAACTTTGGACACGGCTCCAAATTTAATACAAATTGTGTCCTCGAGAAATATTGAGTAAATACATTACGTAATTTTATCAAGAAAATAGGAGTTAAAAATATTTTAAACATTATTCTGATGCTAATAAATGTGACTAACGGTAACATGTTTCATTGGTAAAAATTGGATTCTATAAATGAACAAAAGACGTTTCGCCAAAGTATTTAACTTTGCTCCTTTTCTAAATGAAAATGAGTCCATCAGTGTAGAGGAGAATTTAATATGAATTTCACTTGCTATGAGGGAATCAAAATGAATGTGAAAATCGTGTTTGTCGAAAACTTTATCGAAATGAACTGAAAGTAGGAAAATCGGCAACATGAGGGAACTATGTAAAATCACCTGACACTTATGCTCTTAACCCTTTATGCCCCGACGGGACTCAGAAGTCCCGCCTATATTAATTTAGTATTATGAATCCTAAATGGCTATAATCAGTCTTAAGCTTTTAAGTACCACTCCTTGTACTTTGCTGAAAGGCCGACAGATGGTACCTGCAATCGGAAACAGTTTTCTTGGGGGCCCTAAGACGTAGGGGGAGTCAGACCCCCGAAATTTTCACATTTTTTTTACTTGATAAATGTTTTTTGATGTATTTTCAACTAAAAAAACCAAAAAAATGTATAAAAAATCATTAATAACTTAATTTGGGACATAAAGGGTTAAATGTAAAGCATAACAAGAAAACATTACATTCGGAAGACCGAAGTAGGTTCTTATGACCATTTAAAATTTCAGGTGCAAGTATACATTCTGAAATCTGAAATTCTATCAGAATATATTATTTGCACCCAATGTTATCTTTTCATTATTTATTGATAAAGTAACCTTTATTAAAATGATAATAATTGTCCCTAGTTTTACATACACTTGACTGCATTGGAACAAAATGCGAAATATTTTTTTGCACGAAAGCATTCCGAAAAGCTTCCAAAGCATATGCTTCATGACAAATTTTAGACTGAAATGTGGTCCAAATTATTATTTGCTATTAGGGCGATTCTCTGTAAACTCGTCATTTTCCATACAGAATCAGTCCGGGCATGTTTTTCTGAAATGATCATATAATATTAATACTATTGCTCAGGTTACTTTGGTTCGAGTTTGTTTTTCTGATTAATCATGACGGGGGGCAAAGTCCAGAGCCTAGTATAACTAGGCAGTTAACTATATTTTCACTTAGTTGCATAATATTTGTAAAACTAATGGAACATAATTTGTTACGAAACCACCCATATATGTAGTCACAAATTATGAACATAATAAATAATGTCTCATAATTAACATTAGTAAAATCACAAACCAGAGGACTGTTTTCGCAACAACCAAGATGCATACTTTCATCACAAATGTGGCTCTGAAACTAAACAAAGCGGCGTTTCAACACTGTTCTCGGCAATTTCGACAAATCCGCCATGACTACGTTAATCCATTAATGCCTAGCGTCTTTTTTTTAGGGACGCTCCAAAAAGTGTCTGAATTCACCAAAAATGAACATTTCAACCAAATAATCGTGTTCAATTACTACTTTAGTATTGTTTTAATTCATTATTAACAGATTGCAGCACATAACCATTCTAAGTTTGTTCTGTAGCCGTGTAACCAGTAGGGTCACCCGGGGCAATTCCTGGTCACAGTCCTTTTTATGTCTTAATAATCCTTCAGCAAAATGAAAAAAATCACAGAGGTACTCTGAACTATCTTCATTGCAATTCATCACTTAATTATGAGTTGACTGTGTATTTAGTTTGAAAAAAAAATATTTTTAAAATCGCTTGTTAAATTTCGTAAAACAAGATTGGCCTCAGTTTTGATACACTTATACAAAGATCGTGATCAAACTCAAACTTCTGAGTATTTTTCTTTTTCTTTTTTTTAATTGAATTAGGTACCATGTCAGTTACTGAAAAATAGTTTTGGATTTACCATTTTTGTTTTGAATAATTTGCAGGAAGGCTCCAAATAATGCCCCTGGCTACTGGGGTAATTCTTGGTCAGTGGGGTAATTCCTGGTCAGTCCTTTTTTTAATATTTATGAATTATTATTTCACCTATTATTGACATATTTCATTGATTTAAACTATATGTAACTCTGTGAGCCTTAACTGCAAAGTTAACTGTAACCGCAAGGTAACATTCTTATCTGTTAATGATAAGTATACGATATACTGAATTTTTCTTTGTTAAATTTCATCCAATTATTTTGTAAGTTTTAATAATTATTCTTAATTATACTAAGAAAAATGCTTAATTGCAAATGCATTGTACTATTCACTTAACTGTTCACCTTAACCTGTTCATAACAGACAGAAGCATGAGCTTAGTGTGTATGGTGCATGTGCACCATATTTTTTATGGACCTATTTATTTGGTAGGTGAAGATTCATTCACAACAGATATAAAAGCTGTAGTTATTGCATACAAAGTGTATAAAAGGTATTTTGGCTAAGTTTTATTAAGTAAAGCTATTATGTTGAAAACAATTCATTCTTCCTTAAAAAAACTAAATACAGTGTTTAATTAGCTAGATATATATAAATAAATTCTTTATCTAATTAGTTTAATAACTTGTATTAATAATGTGCTTACAAAATGTATGTATTTTCATCAATCATGTGAGTGACAAATAATTGCCCCGTAAGTGGCCAGGAATTACCCCATCTCTGGGGTAATTCCTGGTCACTAATTGACGACAATTAATCAAGTTCATTATGTATTGTTGATAGCATGAATATTTTATTCGATGGACATCCCAATGTGCTTCTTCCATACCAAAATTTGTAACTCTAACTTAGATAGATTTTGTGATAATTGGATGTTAATGCTTTTTGACCAGGAATTACCCCAGGTGACCCTATACAAAATATCTTTGGGAAAAAAATTTCAGGCATTAATGGGTTAAACTTCATGCCAAAAAACATTTGCAGGAGCAATAGATTTTTTCTATTGTAGCTTTGAATTTGAGGCAGAGGACTGTTTGAAAAAACTCCGTACAGAACTTACATGACAATATTGAGTTTCAGAAATTCGTAATTGGAACCTATTTCATAAAAAAACATAGTTGCATTGTTCTATTTTTAGATATAAATTGAACATTTATGTACTATCAATGGATGCACCGATTAATCAGTCATAATCTGTCGTTTTGCAGATAATTTATAATCGACAAAATTTGGCCGATTAATCGGCGGAAATTTTTTTAAATAATTGTTTACATCTTAAACGAGAAACTAATAAATTTGCTAACAGTAAATAAATATAATTTTCAGCAACCAATACTACTAACAGTATGATAGCATGTAATATGACAGTCAACGGGTGATTCTACGATCAATGCGTTTTTTGTGTCCTCAAAGAAAAAAATATCTGATTAATTGCATACTCATTATATTACTAGTCGCTGCTATATTTATGATTGTAGTGGTAAGGGCCAGACGAAATTCCATTTTTTGGGGGGTTTTATTGATACCAGGGGAAAATGCTTTTCCAGGGGAGTGACACTATTGGCCGAAATCTGGTTTGATTTACAGTTGTTTCATTTATTTTTCGGTGTAGAATCAGAGTATGGACTAATTTATATAAGACCTGTATTCAAAAAAAATTTCGCGTTGAAATAAAATGAAAAAAAAATCGATCTTGAAAACACGACATGTTGCATACAAAGTTGCACCGCAGATCCCAAATAAAAATACTTCCCGCATTATTTAAGTTCATTCAAATTGCATTCACAGGGGCAATTAAGATTAAAAAAGGAATTAATTGTGCTTACAACAGTTTTAATGTATACTTATTATTTTTTTAGAAAAAATTTCCAGGGGAGTGACGCCAGACAAGTGACAAAATCACACATTACCTATAAAACAATATCACGCGTTCTTCTTACCAGTACTTCACGTAAACTGTGCTGTCTGCACACAATAAGCATTACATTATACATATGCACATTTATGTAACGATGAAATATAAAAAGTTATACTTACCAGGGGAAATACTACAGCGACTGGCGCAATACGCTTTTAGCCGCTTTCAACGATAACCGATGCAATAATATTCCAATTTTTAAAAACCTCTTAGCTTGCTTTTAACTTTACTTCGTATTACACTGGTTATTCGCACTGAACGTCATCCGTATGCATTTTTATGCTAAATTTCAGTCTTTGAAGTTCGCCAGGGGAGGGTGACACTGTTGATATGGCCCGTCAAAAAGTGTATTTTTTAAAAATAATAAAAAATTTTTCAATGTTTACTGATGAAATATGTTTCTATGTTAATGTAAGTGTATGATTATGGCAAAAAACATTATGCCAAGTTAGCAAAAATTGGACGTCGAACATGTTTGTATAAAAACTTGTATTTGGACAAGTCAGGGGAGTATACATTTATGACTATTTTCAGCTATAAATACTAAAATAAAATAATTGTAGCGAATTAATTGGGTGGTCCATATAAAAGATAAGTCTGTAATGCTTAAGCATACAAAAACATTAATAAAATCAGTTTTACACGAAGTTTTTCCATTGGCTGTCAGAATTCAAACAGCGTAGAATCACCCATACAGAGCAAAAACAAAACAAATGATTCAGATAGTGCGCAAAACTGAATTAAATGTAAAAATTACCGTCGATATTTTTCTCCGTTATCAAAGTGCTTTTAGTCCTCATAATTTTCATAAAGAATAAAAGTCTTGGATTAAATGGCTACTAATAATAAAAAAAATAAATTTACATTTAAGTGCTCCAAAATTAGCCTGCTTCTCACAACCTCCTCCCTTAATCTTTTAAATTGTTTTGTCTAGTTCGCATAATGTAACTTCATGAACAATATTGAAATTGGCTCAAAGAAATTCGATGAAATTTTGAAATTATTTTGTGAAAATTAGAAAAATTGAGAAACACAAATCGTCTCAAGAAATAAAGTAATAACTATTTCTAAAATCGTTATACCGAAAGGAAAAATTTGTGATGAAGGAATTACTAGTAGGAGAAATAATAAGAATGATCATTAATTGGATCTGCCGATTAATTGGCCGATGATCAACAGCCGATTAATCGGTATTCGGCCAATTTGCTTATCGGTGCATCCCTAGTACTGTTAATAGGTTTTTGAAATATTATCTTTAAGTGTTAGACTATACGATTGGGACAGCCAGGGGACTATGTTTTTAGCACGTAGATAATTTCTAGAAAAAAAAAAAAACTTATCACTCCAAATACAGTTGGGCTACAAAGTATTAATGCTTGAATAAGAGACAAAATTACTTTATTACACTACAATATTTTTAAAATACTCTGTCAGGACAGCCAATTACGAGTTTACAGAGAAACACTCATAATTCAGTTTAAAATACTTAGATGCATTACACAAAGCTTGCTGCAGCTCATGATTTTTCTAGAACTCTTTTCATACCTTTTCGACTTTGTCGCAATAAATGTGCCTACAATGCTTCTATACTTATATGTATACACAAACAGACTGGCTAATATAACTATCCATCTCAAAAATTTGGGTAAACGTAATAATTATAAACAAAGTATGTCTTCCTTAGTTTACATAAGAGGTGCATACACTATTAAAACTGCTGGTTGCGATTGGCACCTGTCAGGGGTGAAACGCGTGTAGCACCAGCGGCACCCAGGAAGGAGCCAGGATTTCATCCGTAGCTTGGGTGAAAAACTGGCACCCTCAATCCAACGTGCTCGGCGGGGTGAAAGATGGAACCGTAGGAGAGAATAATGGCACCATCGCTGTTCTCTATTGCCGATCACACCCCCTCCTAAGCTGTATGTGTTTTTTGTTTGTAATTGTGTTCAGCTTTACTTGCTTTTTCTCGAAGTCTTTGCACATTTTTCACATTGAATTCTGGTTTTAAAACGATGGAAACTTGTAATTTAAGGCATTTTCTCACAGTTCAGACTTTCCGACATAGTTTAAAAGAATTCATGACTTCAATTCATCTGTCCGTGCTCTAACTCTCGTATATATATCCACTAGATCACTCAGCTGTTTTAAAATGTTATTGCCATTTACTATAACATTATTTCTACTAAAAATGAAGTGGGAAGGTCAATTGTTGAATCACTTTTACGAAAAGCCAAAAATATTCAGTTGCATTACGATCACTGAATAATCAAGTCGTTTCATAAACACCAAAATTTTAACAAAGACAAAATATACAGAAGAGAACAAATATAAAGAAGAGGTCACGAAATGAGTCATGACATTCGAGTGTTTATAATAAATAATAGCAAGAGATTTCTTTTTTCAATGTTCTGTACGCAGTTATCGTTACGAAACAGCTATATTATTTTGGTCACTTAAATGCTTCGCATCGTTATAAATAAATATTTTTTGCAGAAAATCCGCTAGATTCCTGACAATATAAGCAAACAGCACTTATTATATTCAGAAAATGAGACAGTAAAGTTTAAAATAGAATAATTTCTGAAACTTTCTAATTGCTAGTTGAATTGGTTTTTTATTTCGTGTTCTTTTCTTTTATATCAGCTAGTTTAAGCATTTTGATCAGTAAATACTGTTCATCTAGTATTCATGAAAATGCCGGTACATATTTTTAAAGTAACGTTAATGCATGATAGAAAATACAAGATATAACAATGTTATTGCAATAAGCTGAACTTATACGCAGTAGTCAACTGAAACAATTTTAAACGTGTTGGAAAGTTCTATGATAAAATGCCTGTAGTACTTACGCGGGGATTTGAAGATAATGTGAGACCAAGTAATGTGAGTAAATCCAGTCATATTTATCCAATGTGAAAGATGAAGCAAATTCGTTTCGATGCAACGTACCGTCCGCCATTAAAAACGGATAGAAATAAGTCAGCACGCATGCGCTATTATCTACGTTCTACTATTGGTGGGTTTAATGGCACTCTCAGTCTTCGGAAGCACCATTCACTCTGAGAGGTGCCATACGGCATCAAATCTCTACTTTGGCTCCCTGATGGCACCCTTCGGCACCGTATTTTCACCCTATGTTGACTAAAGTCACCCGCTTGGCACCCCTGGTTTTTACAGTGTAGTGGCATAAAAACGTAACAATGATTAAAGTTTCACAGATTTAAGGGACATTTTTGAAACTTTATAATTATGCTCCATCAATTTAATTTAGAAAACAAAAACATAGCAAATGCTTTGCACGTACTGTTGCAATTCAGAGTAAACCAGAAAAAAGTAGTATTGCTTAAAACCGTGATTTTTTTCCAGTTTTTTTTTTTTTTTTTTGGGGGGGGGGACTTTTTCGAGAGCACTACTAGCACCGATGATTATTTTGTACGCAGCATTTACTGACATAATTATCTATTATTTTTAAAGGAGACATGTAAAATTGCTTCTGACAAACCATTTGACAATCTATGAATTTGTGAACACTTTCCTTAAAGTGGTCAATCATTTAGATTCAAAATACTGGTCATCATCTTCACCCCCCCTCCTTTTTCCCGTACAAAGTTGTAAAACATTTTATTCTTCTGATGATACGTTCCTTTCAATTATGCAATGACGGAAGAGTTTAGAAGGTCTCATGATCTTTAAAAAGTAAAATAAATCACTGATGATTCAACAGATGTGTTATAGGTACAGTTGGAAAAAAAAGTATTAGAACAATGTGAAATTTGTACTTTTCAAGGTAATAAAATTAAATAAATCTCAAAATTAATTTATAGATCATAGTATTTATTTAAATAATTCAATGCGTAACCATAAAATGAGCATAAAATAAATACAGTATTTTTAAAATCAAAACAACGTAATTCGAACTGCAAAAAAAGTATTAGAACAAAAAGCGAAACATGCAAATTACGACGTGATGTCCCTAGACTTTCAATTTTACTCTCATATGCGTCAAGGGCACATAAAAGCAGCTTGTTTTCATTGATGACATTTTGTTCAAAATCGTTTATATGAAATTTTCTTGGCTTCTCTCTGAAAACAATAGAGATTCCAAATGCGAAAAGAGAACAAATAGTTTATCTGTATAACAGTGGAAAAACATTCCTTAAAATTACAAGAATGTTGAATTTGTCGTTGTGTGCAGTTCATCTCATTATTAAAAAAAAAAGAGACTGGTGTTGTTAATAACAAAGAAAGACCAGGGAGACTAAACAAGCTGAGTGTAAGAGAAAGACTCCAAGCGGTCAAAGAGGCTCTAAAAAATCCAACAGGAAGTGCAAAGATGTTAGCCGCTAATATTGAATCAATATCACGAAAGGTTGTAACACCTCAGGTTGTAAGAAATATTTTGCATAGTGCAGGTATAAAAGGAAGACGGCCAAGGAAGAAACCATTTATTTCAGAAATCAACAGAAGAAAACGACTCGAGTTAGCTAAAAAATATAAAATTAAAACAATGGATTTCTGAAAAAGTGTTATTTTTTCCGACGAAAGTAAGTTCGAAATTTTCAAACCAAAGCACATAATCACTGTTTGGAGAAAAAGGGGTGCTGCTGTAGAACCCCAAAAGTTACTAAAAACATTAAAGCATGGAGGTGGTTATATCTTGGTTTGGGGATGAATGGCATACAATAGGGATGGAAATATCCGTTTCATTGATGTGAAATGGACAGCTCTATCATACATCAATGTGTTACGGCATCATTTGAAAAATAGTGCCAGAAAATTAGTACTGGAAACTACATTCGTCTTTCAACAGGATCAAGATCCAAAGCACATTGCCAAAAAAACCAAAGAGTGGTTATTATATAATGCCCTCGAAGACAAATAACTCCACCAAAATCACCAGACCTGAGCCCTATAAAGCATCAATGGCATTTATTAGATAATAAAATTATAAAAAACTCGATACAAACAAATCAAGCTTAAAAGAGGCTTTACAGGAGGCATGGAACAAAATGTCCTTAAAAGTCACACATGATTTTGTAGAATCCATGCCGAGAAAGAACTGCATACCAAGTATTAAATATGCATTTCAATTAATTATTAATTATTTATCTATATGATTTAACATGCAAACTTGCTGTTCTAATACTTATTTTGCAATGTAAATTTAGTTATTTTAATTTTGTAAAAGTTCTATTCACGTCAAACTTTTATTTGTTACAAAATGGGATGTTTTTGTAGAAACTTTACGTAATGTAATTGTTTTATTCGTGTAAATTCATTTTATTACTTCAAAATGTACGAATTTCATATTGTTCTAATACATTTTTTGTCAACTGTACATTAAAGTATTCACTTTCAAGATGACATTTCTAATACAAGGATAACTTTTTTTCCTCTTGCATTTTCTTTCCCAAGTACTGGGGTCTAACAACTCAGCTTATTAAGCATTATATCGCCGAAAATTATAACTCCAATGATTGTGTTCAGTGGAGTGTATGAACAGAGGTACATTTCTGGAAACAAAAATGCATGCAGAGCAGTGGAAAGAAAAAAAGGAAAAATGGTCGCAAGTGCTTTGAGTTAAAATACTATTAAAAGGAAAGACAACGTAAATGAAAAACACATTTTCAGAAATAGCTTTCTCAAGGCTACAAGATATAGTACAACTTCATCAGTGCTAGAAATGTTTAACATAAAGCAGGAAAAATATACGTACTGTGTGCTTTATTTACGTTGTTTTTTTAATTTTAATCACACTTGAAAATTAAAAAACTTTTTTGCAGTAACAGCTAATTATGTTAATAAAATTAATACCAAGAACAAATTCTAACTATCTCAAAATGAGCCACTATTTTTTATATTTTGCATTAAATGCTTCAATGGAATGAATTTCTCTGTCGTATTATAACATTATTTAATTTATTACTCTACACATTGCAATAGGATTCAATTAAGTAATATGCGTAATAAAAGAAGCGTTTAATTCAAGCACTGTGGAATTGCGCTACTTTGGAACAGCATGAATGATATTTTATTTGAACTAGTACAAAAAGGTTAAATTGAACTACACAAATGATAAAACAGAAAATTTATAACTTCCAACAGATTAAAAACTGTCTGTGGTAAAATCCACAATCACTGTGGCTCAATATAACCACAAAATCACCCCACTCGACAGCAGTATATAAGTATCACTGCATCCTACCACATCTTGAAGAATAAAATCTATATTGTTTAACTTGTTTGATGTATAATTATTCACTTAGAGTTTGGCATTCAAAACTCATAGTAAATAAAGCTCGACCATGGAGAGATGGCAGCTTCGCTTAAAATAGGTAGCACTAGCGAGGAAAGAAATTTTTCAATAACTTCGTTCATTAAAGTTTTTATTCTCTCTAATAGTGGGGTTACAAGTGAAACACACTAAGTCAAAATAGTTAATTTTCAAATTTTTAGTTTATCTTACACACAAAAATGAGCTGTTTCTACTGGTGAAACCCACTAAGTCATATCTTTATTATGCAATGCTATACTAGTGAAAAACACTAAGTCGTATAATTAATGATAATTTATAGTCGTATATTTTTAGTCGTATAATTAATGCCCTACCATTGTCATGCTGGGGATAATAATGTAAAATAAGCATACCAGAGTCAAGTATGGTTCGTAATAACCAAAAAATACCATTACTATAATTTAATTTGATTTGATTTAATTATGTCAATTCCAAAGAAGTTAAAATAAAAATTTTTTGATCAGCGTTTTCTCAAAATCATGTTTTTTGACATAGTGTGTTTCACTTGTAACCCCCATGTAATGCTACCTACAAGAAAATGAAGCAGTCTAAGGTCAATCGCAAACTCTCCGCGGTCAATTCAGGAGATGACAACTTCAGAGACTATGAATCTCGTTTTGTTGGTGTCATACAAGCTATAGCAACAATTCCGTAAACTTTTAAGATAGAACATTCGGCAAAATTCAAGTGGGCATTTAATGTTTAAACAAAAAAAAAAGTTACAAGCATTTATTACAATTCAATTCAATAACATTTCAACAAACATTCAACCATTTAAAAAGAAAAACCATACTAAGCTACATTCAACTAAGACAGCATAGCTTCTTGAATAATTTCTACGGAAAAAATCGTTAACTGAAGCAAATATTGAGATCAGATTTTGTTTTATATCTGGCTAACGTCAAGCGAAATAGATACCAATCAATGTTTTAAATGCAATGGAAACAAAAAGGTAAGAAAATTTAGTTTTCATTAACTAGATACAGTGAGTTAGTACAATAAAGTAAATAGTTTTAAATGCTCCTTGCTTTATTGAAGTAAATTTGTGTCGGAACTAGTAAACTCGTCTTTCTCACACAAATTAACTTTTATAACTTTGTGCAGGATAACACTATAGAGTAATCTTGCTTTTCAATGTGATACTTAAGTTTTCTACCAAAAAGTAACCAGCTAAGTTTCCATTAGCGAAAAGTGCACTCTGATTATTTATAATTTAATACATAAAAAATATAAAAACAAAAACAGAAAGTTAAAGGAAAACCTCTTCAAACTATAATTTTCTACTTTGTTTATTAAGTAATTACTATAAATATATTTGAAGCTTAGTGATAGTTTAATTGCACGAGCTTGAGCAGTAAGTTGTATACATAATCCTTATTTTTAATCTATGTGCATATTACTAAAGAATAATTATTTTGTAATGCAAAACGCGTATACAATCTTATAAGTTAAACAAAAATTCAATTGCCAGAGAAACCATTCACAAAATATTACGTCTTACCTATAAAGTTCAAGTTTTTAGCTCGAAGCATTTAGTCTTTGGTAACATTTACTCTTCAGATAGTCTAAAATATAGATCGCTGTAATATTTTACTACTTGAAATTAGCAACTGATAACAATTACTCTTCAGGTCATCGTGTATATGGATCAGCCTAAAACTTTGTTTTTTGAAATTAACAACGGCTAACATTTAACTCTTTATTGATCTTGAATACGGTTTGGTAAAACATTGAAATTAATATTACTCGTCAGATGATCTTGAATAAAGTTTTGTCCAATATTTTACACCCAGATAAAATAACATTTATTCTTCAGACAGTCTTGAATATAGATCGGTCTAGAATTTTATTTTGCGAAATTAACAACGGGTAACATTTACTCTTCGGATATGTTAGTTGCTAACATTGCCGTTCTATACCCAAGTTCCGGTCTCCTATCTCGTCCTAAAACCATGTCTTTCACTTTATCAGAAGTCACCACTGCGCCATTACCTTCCAGAAGTCTGTCCTTCATTATTTCGATGTCTTTGACATCAACCCCTCTACAAGCATCTTCAATGAGGATGGTGCGATATCCGTGTTCCAGAGCGTGCATCGCGGTCGAACCAACGCAGTAATCCGTTGCCAAGCCAGACACAAAGACATCAGTAACACCACGCTCATTTAGTTCATTTGAAAGACTGGTCTGCGACCGTTTTTGATTGTCCCAAAAAGCTGAATAACTATCAATGTCAGGACAAGTGCCCTTGTACACAAACTGCGCCTTTTCGGCTATAGTCAACTCAGGATGAAGTTCTGCTCCCCAAGAATTCTGAACGCAATGTCTCGGCCACAGTTTCTGTTCGATTTCCGGAGGACCTTCAAATATGACAGTGTCAAAAACTTTCGCTTCTTCAGCAACTACGGGACTCGTTTCGTGAATATTCCTCAGATGGACATTATCTATGAAGGACACGTGATCATCTGGATGCCAGTCGTAGGTATAATAAAAATAATGAAAGGGCACGCTTGAAATCAACTCGTTAATAACCGGAACTACATCCCTCCCTTCTTGTCCAGCCGGACAATTCCTGATCGCCAACGATCCGTCAATAAAATCATTTTGAACATCAATAACGATTAAAGCCGTCTTGGGCTGGATTATGGGCACTATGCACATTTTCCACATTTTTTGAAACTCGTCCAAACTTATTTTGCCATCCCGGTCTTCATCAAATGCGTAGAATATTTCAGCACTTCTTCGGACCGGTACATCATAACTTTTGCCTTTCGAGTCTACAAAGAGTTCTTCCATCAATGCACACAACTCTTTCAAATTGAGTGTGCCGTCTTCATCTCGGTCAAAACGCTGCAGACATTCCTCGATCAAGCTATCGCTTTGGAAATCTAAACCGTTGCCCAGGAGGTCAGTGAAGAAATTCGTCTTGCTCATGACGGAATCTTACTGGCCGAATGAAGATCTAAAACGTTCGGCGCGGCTTATGCACACCGTTACCTTAGCAACACATTCCGAGTTTTAGAGACGCTCTTTCTTCCAAGAAAACTTATGCGCACACGATGACAGCGAAGTAAGAAAAAGAAAGCGTGGGTGCAACTGTATATACTAGAAAAGAAGAATTTAGAAACTGGTTTTCTGTTCATCGCGAACATTCTAAACAACTTTAGATAACTTAGATGTTATTATTTCTGGTACCTTGTGGTTGATATAAATAAAATACCTTTCGTACATATTTTGAAAGCTCTTTCAAACAATTTCAATTAAACTGAATTTCTTCTTCCGCTCATCTAGTGATAATAAATGAAAGAGGAAAAATCACATTAAAAAAGTACAGGGTGTTTGAGTCATTCAAAGTTAGCCTTATTCTTTATAATGTTCATGATGAGGGATATTTTTAACGCTTATACAAGTATATTTGCCGCGTTGAAAATCAAAAATTTCCTTTTAAAAATATATTCAAGCATATTTTTCCCTTTTTATTTTGAATGAGAATATAAAATTATGTAATAAAGGGTCTTTTTTTAGAGGTATAGACCTTTAAGTTGGCAACACTTTTTTAACTGTCGGCCATTTTGCCAGCTGTCAAGTGATTTATGTTTAGTTTGGTTTGGCATTTCAACATGAACAGACAAACGCCTGAACAACGCTTCCAAATTGTGCAAATTTATTAGGAAAATCATGGTTCTGTTCAAAATACGTATCGTGCACTACGTCCATTTTCGGTCAACATAATCGTCCATCACAGCAATTAATTCGATTAACTATGGAACGTTTTCGCACCACGTTTACTCTAAATGATAATACACTACACATCCACTGAGACGTCGTACAGAAGAAGTCATTGGTGCTGTAGAGCGTAGCGTAGAAGAAAACCCTAATTATTCCATCCGCCATCGTGTACAGGAATTGGATATGTGTCCATCCACTTTATGGAAGATTTTGCGGAAAGCTCTTGGCTTAAATGCTTACAAAATCCAACTCGTGTAAGAATTGAAGCATCACTATCACCTAACAAGGCGTGAATTCGGTGAATGGGCCCAAAACAAGATTGCCGTTGATCCCGATTTTCATAAGCGAATTTTGTTTAGCAATTAAGCTCACTTTTGGTTGAATGGATACTTCAATAAGCAAAACTGCCGTATTTGGAGTGATGATAATCCTTAAGTGTATGTTGAGACACCGTTACATCCAGAAAAACTGACTGTTTGGTGTGCTTTATGAGTTCGTGGAATAATTGGTTCGTACTTCTTTAAAAACGATGCTGGCCAGAACGTTACAGTCATTGGTGACCGCTATAGAGCCATGATTACTGACTTTTTCGTTCATCAGTTAATCAATTATGATATGCAGGAACTGTGGTTTCAACAAGATGGCGCAACATGTCACACAGATCGTGCCACAATTGATTTATTGAAGGATACGTTTGGTAACCGCACAGTTTCACGTTTTGGGCCCGTGAATTGGTCTCCAAGATTGGGGATATGTGAAGTCGCTAGTCTACGCCGATAAGCCCACAACGATTGACCACTTAGAGGACAACATTCGCCGTGTTATTGCCGATATACGACCACAAATGTTGCGAAAAGTAATTGAAAATTGGACCCCCAGATTAGATTACGTCCGAGCAAGCCGTGGCGGTCATATGCTAGAAGTCATATTTAAATTATAATGCCAAAAGATTATCTTTCGAATAAAATAAATTTCATGTCAATTTTAAAAGTTCATCTTTGTTTTATTCCATTTCAAAGTTCTATACCTCTAAAAAAAACACCCTTTATAAGAACATTAAAAGGAGTTTCAAATTATGTAATTTTAATTCCTTCTTATTTTTTAAATTCCAACAGTCAAACATTGTGAGATCTTCCCGATACAGAATTATTTATTTATAGCTGTAATTTGGGAAGTTTGAACTATTAGGCCATAAATAATGGGGTGAACCGTAAAATACCTTTCTATTTTTGATAATAGGTGGGTCATTTTAATTTTACTTGCAGATTTCCACTTTTTTTTCGTTTTTTAGTCAGAATTATTGCTTTATATTACTTCATAAGGTTTCAACTAGAAGAAATAGGTAACAGCGAAGCTTAATGTTTAATAGTAAAAACAGAAAATATGCTTGAAAATGCTAAGTGTGAGAATTTGTAACTTCTGTTACTCGACTAAATGTTAAGAGTTTCAGGTTTATAAAGGCAAGTGATAAAAGAAAACTCTTCATTTATGAGTAAAAGTCGTGACTTTAATAAAGTTAAAATTGAAAACGCATTTGAATTAATTAAAGAAGGAAGAAAAAACCTTAAATCAAATTTCTACTTGGTAACAGAAGTGACACAATGTTGCTAAATCAGAATATCTGTTAAAAGATTATTTAAACGATGTAGGAACTAAAAATTATTTTAAATTCAAACACCCTTTTCATATTTTTCAAAAAAAAAATGTTGATTACTAGAGGAAACCTCTGCTACTGCTCTGTAACTGCTCTGAAGAGGCTCTGTAACTGCTACTGCTCTGAAGAAAAAAATTTAAAATTCTGAAAACGAGTTTATTTTATTATCCGAAAAAAATTAAGATCATAGTATAAAAAAATCCTCATTATTTAATGTAAGGGCGATTCTTTGTAAACTCGTAATTGGCTGTCCGAACCGAATATTTTAAAAATAAGTAAGTGTAATAAAGTAATTATCGCTTTTAATGAAGTAAAGCATTAATACTTTGTAGCCCAATTGTATTTGGAACGATAACAATTTAAGTTTTTTTTTCTAGAAATTATCTAGGCACCAAAAACACAGTCCCCTGGCTGTTCCAATCCAATAGTCTAACACTTAAAGGCAATATTTCAAAAAATCTATTAACAGTATATAAATTTGGCAATTGATATCTAAAAATAGAATAATGCAACTATATCTTTTTTATGAAATAGGGTTTAATTACGTAATTCTAAAAATGAAAATTGTCATGTAAATTCTGTCCGGAGTTTTCTCAAACAGTTCCCTGCCACGATTTCAAAGCTCCAATAGAATACATCTGTTACTCTTGCAAATGTTTTTCAGCATGAAGTTTAAAGTAATCAGTGTGAATTTTCCGGAATTGACGAGAATGGTTTTGAAACGTCACTTTGTTTAGTTTCAGAGCCACATTTGTGATGAAAGTATGCATCTGTGTCGTTGCAAAAACAGTCGTCTCAAAAGTGATTTTAATAATTTTAATTAGTTTAATTATGAAACTTATTAGTTATGTCCACGATTTGTGCATGAATTTATAGGTCGTTTCGAAATTATGTTCCAATTATTTTGCAGATATTACGCAACAAAGTGCTAATACAGTCCCATGGCACAGTCCCCTGCCTAGTTATACCAGGCAGAGGACTTGCCCCCTGTCATGATTTATCAGAAAAACAAACTTCAATCGGCCCTCTTTCGAACCAAAGTAATCGATTCATTTCCTGAGCAATAGTATTAATATTATAAGAACGTTTCAAAAAAGCATACCCAGACAGATTCTGTATGGAAAATGACGAGTTTACAGAGAATCGCCCATATAAGTGAATCATTTTTAGTCAACTCAATACCACAAATGGTACCTTTTCCAGACTGCCCATCGTCGAAATAAGATTTTTTTAAATATAAATTTGGTTAAAAAATCAGAACAGCATTTGGCTTTTTTTTTTTTTTTTTACAGAAAACTAAGGTCAAGCTATTACAAATGTCAAGTCAGCAATGGCTCCGCGATTCTCACTACATATTACCGAACTTAGATTTATTTTTTGTTTTCCACCCTTTTAAACTGAGTTTTAGAACGATAAAGTTTAATTGTTGATTATATACCAGTCCAAGAGATTAACTGGTCCCATTGGTAGATAAGGAATCATTTTTAAAAATAATTTTGACAGTTTAAATCAATTTCTAAACTTTCCGAGAGGTTTATAGTACATGGGTTTTATCACGATATCTAAAATTATAGCCCAGTAACAAACCTAAGTAGGACATTATGACTAACGATAAAAATAAAAGGAAGATTTCGATTATTTGCCAATCCCACTTTGTCGATAGCAGTTTTCCTTTACGTGGCTGATCAGTGATAACCTCGTTTCTTTCGCCAGTGCAGCTATGATGAGCTCCAACCTTTTTTCTCTCTCAAAGTGAAGTAGCTCCAGAACTTGTGAAAGACACAACATAGCAGCGTGTCATCAAATCGTTTATTCCTGCTTGCGTGATTCAATTCACAATTCATGCTCACGGACGTACAGGGCCATGGGCTGATTGAGCAGACATTTTTAATCTTCGGTAACCAGGAAAAAAAATTCCCAGAAACATAAGAAAGTGGATTGGAAATAATATCTGCTTTTTTAAAAGTACAATATTGTCTCTTTAAAAAGGAATACGCTTTCTTGGGTTTAATTTAGAGGCTGATGGATAGAGGAATTTTCGGAAACTTTTCGGAAATTAATACTACTCAGACATGGCATTCGCATGCCAGTCTGCGGAGAACCTTTTTTTTTCTTTTGTAGTGATCAGATCATTGTATATTATGTCTTCGCATATTTTAAGCTTCTTCTAATTAGGGAACTCTGAAAGTTTAATCGTTTTTATGTAAATTTCCATGTAGTTTATTCTTTCAGTAATTACTGACTTGCACGATACAGTTCTGCAAATTTCTAATAACATCAAACCGCAAGACTTTTGAAAAGCTACTTAAATGCTAACGATTTGTTAACAATTTAAACCCCTAACTGACTTTTTTTTGTCTTAAATTGGGAATTATTGAGACGTATGTAACCCCATTAGAATACATATTATGCATTCAACAAACATTGACGACTTAAAGTAGGAAACTTTCCGATCATTTTTGTATCGCTTATACTTTTATAAATACAGCTGAAACAGCACCGTAAGTGTCAGACATACGCATAGAGTAATATGTATGTGAAATTTACAAAATGTTTGAACACAAAAATACAATTATTCTGGCGTATAGGGTCACCTGGGGTAATTCCTGGTCAAAAAGCATTAACATCCAATTATCACAAAATCTATCTAAGTTAGAGTTACAAATTTTGGTATGGAAGAAGCACATTGGGATGTCCATCGAATAAAATATTCATGATATCAACAATACATAATGAACTTGAATAATTGTCGTTAATTAGTGACCAGGAATTACCCCAGAGATGGGGTAATTCCTGGCCACTTACGGGGCAATTATTGGTCACTCACATGATTGATGAAGATACATACATTTTGTAAGCACATTATTAATACAAGTTATTAAACTAATTAGATAAAGAATTTATTTA
The DNA here is from genome assembly GCA_038373865.1 of Uloborus plumipes. Taxonomy (NCBI): domain Eukaryota; kingdom Metazoa; phylum Arthropoda; class Arachnida; order Araneae; family Uloboridae; genus Uloborus; species Uloborus plumipes. The sequence continues at coordinate 74,987 of JAXGGA010002101.1, read as the reverse complement.
TATATATAGCTAATTAAACACTGTATTTAGTTTTTTTAAGGAAGAATGCAATTGTTTTCAACATAATAGCTTTACTTAATAAAACTTAGCCAAAATACCTTTTATACACTTTGTATGCAATAGCTACAGCTTTTATATCTGTTGTGAATGAATCTTCACCTACCAAATAAATAGGTCCATAAAAAATATGGTGCACATGCACCATACACACTGAGCACATGCTTCTGTCTGTTATGAACAGGTTAAGGTGAACAGTTAAGTGAATAGTACAATGCATTTACAATTAAGCATTTTTCTTAGTATAATTAAGAATAATTATTAAAACTTATAAAATAATTGGATGAAATTTAACAAAGAAAAATTCAGTATATCGTATACTTATCATTAACAGATAAGAATGTTACATTGCGGTTACAGTTAACTTTGCAGTTAAGGCTCACAGAGTTACATATAGTTTAAATCAATGAAATATGTCAATAATAGGTGAAATAATAATTCATAAATATTAAAAAAAGGACTGACCAGGAATTACCCCACTGACTAAGAATTACCCCAGTAGCCAAGGGCATTATTTGGAGCCTTCCTGCAAATTATTCAAAACAAAAATGGTAAATCCAAAACTATTTTTCAGTAACTGACATGGTACCTAATTCAACCAAAAAAAAGAAAAAGAAAAATATTCAGAAGTTTGAGTTTGATCACGATCTTTGTGTAAATGTATCAAAACTACGGCCAATCTTGTTTTACGAAATTTAACAAGCGATTTTAAAAAGATTTTTTTTTCAAACTAAATACACAGTCAACTCATAATTAAGTGATGAATGGCAATGAAGATAGTTCAGAGTACCTCTGTGATTTTTTTCATTTTGCGGAAGGATTATTAAGACATAAAAAGGACTGTGACCAGGAATTACCCCAGAAACTTGCTGACCAGGAATTGCCCCGGGTGACCCTAAGTGTTTTTTTTTTTTTTTTTTTTGTAGCGCAAGCAGTGAAGTGGGGTGTCTGTAATCTCAGCAATATATTTCTTGTCCTCTACACAAAAAATTACAGACTTAAAGTAGGAAAAAGTCTAGATGATTTTTGTATCCTCTATATTTGAATCGTTTATTTCGAAAAGGTAACATCTCTATTTTGATCTCCTCTGTCTCTTTAGAAAATTAAACAGCGCACGGTTATATTTTTGAATGTCATAATCAATGGTTATTTGGTAAATTATTGCAGTAATTGTGTACTTAACTAAAGGCATTTTTTCATTGATTATGACATTCAAAAATATAACCGTGCGCTGTTTAATTTTCTAAAGAGACAGAGGAGATCAAAATAGAGATGTTACCTTTTCGAAATAAACCATTCATTTATACAATGCAACTAAAACAGTACACTATATCTACGTATTAGCTGCGTTGCTCAACCTCACTCGAAAATAAAAGTGAAAATGCTTGTTTAAGAATCAGGCTTAAATAATAATAAAATTAATAAAAAAACATACTGTAGAATTTCCTATCAACATGTAGAAAAAAAAAGCAACTTCATAACTTAAAATTTAAATTCAGATCTCCCTTGACTTTTTTTTTAATTACAAGCATTTAGTCATTGTTGTTAATAGGTGAAAACATTTTGTTGCACGGGTGTCTAGCAAAACCGAACTATGTGAATTTCTGAGCTTCAAAAGAACTCAGTGCAGAGTTTTCCAAAAATTGGTTAATGTGGATTTCTAAGTGGAACACGCCCACAAATGCAGCCATTTATACAGCCAGTCCTTGAAAGCCGCGCGTAGCACTCGCGAACAGTTCCACTCAACCCATTTATGCCCAAGTTTCTTTTAACAATTTTTTCCAATTTTTACCTGCTTAAAACTCTTACTTGGAATGGTTTACATGCATTTTAGGCTTGAAATAGTTCGCCGTTGCCATATCTATTAAGTTATTTAACGTCTTGTTTATGGGATATTTTGCAGATATGTAACCAAAATACGACCTTGACTTTTCTTTTGCAAAGTAACATTACAGAAGGCATCTCTAATCAATTTTAAGCAAATGATTTTAAAATAGTTTAATAATTTTATGAAAAATAAGTTCGCAAAAAAAAAAAACCTTACTTTCAGTGGCTACCTATGCTGGATCATTGCTTGACTGATTTGTCTGAAAATAGCTGTCAATAAATAAACTCTGGTGTCCAAATAGTGGCTCTAACGGGTTTTCTCAAGAAGAAGGACTATTTAACTTGTGAAAAACAGCTTTAGTAAAATGATATACCCATTACAGGTTTTTGCATGAAGTAACCAACAAGCGTCCCGTTTTTATGCTACTGGGCATAAATGGGTTAAAAAAGGGTAGATGGGTTGTGGGTGATAACTTTCCGAAGTTTTCAATTTAAAACCTTCATTGGCTGTATCCTTTTGATGTTCAACTAAACTATGTATTTGAAATTAACATCGTTCCATGTTGTTTGATACGGCTCAAAATGTTTTTTATTATTCTTCCCCTTATTGTTATCTTACCTGACACCCCTATTTTGGTAAGATCAAAGAACTGACGCATGCGTAAATGCGCTGTAGGTTTTACATAAGCAGATCGGACAGTATACATTAAGATAAAAGCATACATGTCATAAACATTTGTGGGTTAAACAAAAAGTTTTTCCATGAGCTAAACTATCCTACTTTTCTGTACACAAGCCTTAATTTTCTAACCTCAAATTGTATCAGTCTCCGAAATAAATCATGCTGCTTATTTTTCTTCGAATATGTTGGGCTCGCATTTAAAACAGATTTCTAAAATCAAAATTCATTTTTCGGTAACATAAAAAATATTAGCAAAAACAAAAAGAACGTAAAATTCATTATTTCAGACTCTGTGTTTAATGAGTGTAACAGGCAAAAATAATAATAGTACTTACCCGATCCTCTATAAGCGGGAGTATGTTTCGTAAATATAAAGAGTGCACTTTCAAACTAAAAAAAAAAAAAACTAGGATTTAGGAAGCAAATCCTCTTTGAAAAATCACCAAAGTTTCACAAGAGGCTCTAAGTGATGCTCGTGAAATATCGCCAATATCGTAAAGCTGACACTTTGACACTGCATTTCAGTTTTGGCTCCCGATTTCGCGATAGATCGCCAAGCTGTAGCTAATGACACCACTTCCACTTCATTAATTTCGTTTTTTTATTCTTTTACTTTCCCTTTATTGCATAAAAGATGTGCAACTTAATTCTAGTATAATTGGAGTACGCGTAATTATTTTGACATTTTGTTAGAAAAATATATTTAGGTTAGTGCTTAAAAAAAAGAAAATAAACATGACTTAAATTTCTCCCGTATCGTAAAATGAGGTGGATCGGAACGAAACTTCCCAATCGTACAAAAGAATTCTTCTTAAAATTGCGTTTGGTAATTTTCAATAGACAATCCCCCCAGCCCCCCCCCCCTCCCTTAAGATGATAATATCATTAGATTAGGAGCAGAGAAATTAAAGTACATCAATCTGGCAATAAAACTGACTGAGAAAGACAGCTCGTGAAACTCTAAATAATCTCGTGTCAGAATGGCCGAGCGGTCTAAGAAGCCAAATAATCTCACACTTGTTTAAACAGTTAGGTGATATGGTTTTGTTTACTTTTGTTCCAGTCGATATATTTTGGTGTAATAAATATTGATATAGTGCAGCACAGACCTAAAACAGTGAAGAAGAAAAAGCTCCCGATTTCATCATTTCCGAAAAAATGTAGGTAAGTGATTACTACACCATTGTGATTACTACTACCATTTTATACTGTAAATCTAGAAATGATATTTTTATATTCGAGTCATGCTAATTTCATAGCATACTGTGTTAGAGTTTACGCATTTTTAAGTTGCGTCAGAAAAAATGAATAGTTTCTGTATCAGTAATGGAGCATTGGTACCAAGATTAATTGCACCAATGTAATCGGGATAAATTATGCAACTTTTTTTTTTCTGAAATTAAACTTCTTATTTTCGCAAAACTGCGAAACATTAACATTTTGGGGTAAATGAGTTTTATTTATTAATGAAAAGTTAGCGACACTGAAAAATGTGCGTTAAATATTAAGAGTAAATTTAAAATCTTTGAAAACAACGAATTGGTGCTCATCAAAGTCTGCCATGCACGGAAGTAGCATTTTATACTTTATAAATTAAAAATGTTATCTTTATGACATTAAAAGCTTTGATGCTTAAGAGCCTGTGCACATGACGCATTTATGATGGGACTGTGCTGGGTAAAAACCATCGATGATAACAATTAATGCAGCGCAATCGCTGAGCTAAGGCACGTTAAATAAATAAAAGGTAATTTTGCTATTGCGTTGAGTTAGCAAGCGGCATAACAAATGACTGTTTTGAAACTGTACTGAAGTCAACGCGCGTTGTATGTGAACGATTTCTTAGATTCTTAGTATTTTCCTTTTGCTCCTTAGCTCTATTCATTGATAATTCTAATGCAACCCAAGTACATAATGTGAGGGGCCCCAAGAATTAAATCCCCTCGGGAATTAAAAAGGCATACTACGACATTACTTGAATTTGCTATCTATCGCAATAAATAATCAGAACGACACAGAAAAAAATATGAAGATATCCATTTATTTCCTGTATCACACAATATATATACAATATAACGTATTATAAAACTTTTAAAATGTATACAGTTTCAGAAAATAAATTTACAATCAACACGTAAATGTAGTTAAAAGAAGATAACTACATACTCAATATAAAACTAATACAGGCCCAGATTAGTAAATGTTAAGTTTGTTGTGCCGTATTTTCACTGGTGTACAAGTACGCGCAATTGTGATAGAGAAGTAAAAGTCAGAAGTGCAGACTTAATCACAAAGTCTCGACAACTGTATCCATATGTGTAAAGGAACTTCATTCGTTAAGTTCTGAACGAATAGATCAAAACTTTTCTTGGTTATTAGATGCAGGGCAGCTGATACTTTTCTCCTTTCCAGTTTCTAAAGAAGGTTGCAGATTGGTGAACAGGTCTTTACTTTGAGATTTCCTTCAAAATACATATAATTCAATTTAACACAGCAAACTTTAAAACATAGGTTAATGCATGGTTTATTAAACTAAAAATACTGCAGAAACACTAAAAGTGAGTTTCAATACGCCTTACACTAATTTATGATAATCATATAAGCCCAAATACATTTGAAGATAGAACTAGGTATGTTGTGTGTGTGATGAAATATTATCCTAATGGAAAAATGTATAAAAATGAAAAAGAATAAATGCAACATTAGCTAGAAATAGCTAAACCTGTAGCTCTGTCATAAATGAACGTCATTCATCTACACATCAAGCAGCCTATGAAATGTTTCACTCTAATGTACCATACTAATCTCTCAGTTTTTGAAATTTAGATGTAAAAGAAGAAAGATCTTAGTAATTTTTGAGATTCATCTGTAGCAGGTAACTTTTTTATGCATGATTCACACATCCGTTAAATTGTTTTTAAATAGTTTTGATAGGATTAACTCGAAGCAGATAAAATACAAGAGATAAAAGTTTTTTCTTATTTTGATGTTATTTATGAAGTGCTCAAACAAAATTCATGAACAGATCCGCACATAGTTAATAACCCTAAATTATACCTACCTAAAAGGCGGATGTTCCGATCGTAGTTTTATAAAACCTACGAACGCAATTGCTTAGGGTATGTTACAGTAAATTAAACAATAATTAATTAACAAGAATGTTTACAATTTTCATTGATTTGAAATTTATTTACATCGGTAACAGTGGTATGATGGTAAATGTATATTTTTTATACCAACCACCTACTCAATGTTTCTGATTTTATTTGCTCGATGAGTTCTAGCAAAGCAATCAAATGAATAATTAATGCTTCCAAGAAATAACATTAATGAACCGATATGATTTTTTTTGTAATTTACAGATCACTTTGAAAGTTTTTGTAGATACAATTTTTTAATTCTTCCAACATAAGATCTACTTCCGTATTCACCAGATTATGACTCTCGGTCAGACACCTGAACCGCAGATTGAAGCTGTTTTATCCCCGTATTTATTAGACGATGTGGCTGTTGATAAGACATCCAAAACGCCAGCTTGCTTTAACCTTTTCTGGACAACATTTTTTTACCTAAGGACAAATTTTTTCTCTTCCAAATCTCAATCAAGGGAGACCATAGGAAGCACACCTACCTATTTTTTAAAGACTTACTCCTGCCGGCAGAAACGAATGTGCCAAAAACGTCACAATATTCTATTGTGGAATAACTCACTTAGCAGATGAAGCAAAATGATTATGAAGGTATGTGCCGAATTCGATACACCTGACGTTAAAGGGTTAACCAATAAGCCGGATTTTATCTGTATTTCTGGTGCCTGACGGAGAGTTGAACAGCCAGGTGAATATGAATGTTGCTGGTTAAAAAAAATAGGTTGCCTGACAGAAGGTCGAATCATTTGATGAAAACTAGCGTTATGGATAAAAGAAGGCTTTGACTGCCGGTTTGGCTGAATGATCGAAAGTCGAATTATCTTCTGAATGAAGGCGTGAGATACAAATCATTTTGACCAGGAAAGGTCAGAGTTGGCAAGTGTCAAACTTTAGACTTTCTTCATCAGGAAGCAATTACATGACATTTTAAATTGTATCCGAGTTATCGAAATAGAATATTTAGAAAGATTATTAATATTTTCAGTCCACATTACTTTTTGTTCGGGCAAAACCAAAATGGTTGGTCTTTGCCAAAGTTTTCTCCCTCTTCTAAGGTGTTCGGGAGGTGTTGGTTTGCAGTTTCTGGTAGAAATGATGTTAGAATCCCAGCAGTAAGTGAAAGAACTCCAAAAATCAGGAGAGGCAACATAACTTCTTTTTCTGACTGTAATTTAAATAAAAAGTACAATTTGAGTAAAAGAAAGTTGAAGTAAACTCAAAAATCATCAATACCCACAAATCAACAAATAAAAATGTTCAAAATTTGTACTTCACGTTGTAGCCATTTAACACCTATAGTCTGTGGGCCAAGTGCAAATATCGTTCAGGTTCGTTTACCAATCTTAGGGACTACGAGAACTTGCTTGAAATCTATTATTATTGATGTACTCAATCGAAAAATCCAATGTTCCCAAGCGGAACTTGTCTCATTAAGTTTTAATTAGTAATTGAAACACGAACTCTTTTCCTTGGCCTGGTCACTCTTTCACTAGAGACGTTGTCCCTAGGTGGCGCTATTACACAAAATATTTGCAATCTAAAATTTTAATAAACAGTTTTTCAACCATAATTTTACTTTTTTACTCGATTGTACATTTTAAAATATATTAATACGTTTTGAATCACTCACTTTTTTAGCTGTGTGACTTAATATAAAATCAAAATCGAACATTGTATCAATCCGCCAGGCGTTTCAGATATTCTCATTCTTTATTTTTGATCAAAGAGCGCCAGTTCGCGCGGTTTCGTTTCGCGTCGCTGTCTTTTATGGCTTGATATCCCGTTTCGCGATGTTTCACAAATAGCAACTTTTAGTGGAACGACATTGTTGTATACCGTTTTTTTTTGCCGTATAAGACGCACCGTCTTATACGGCATAAATTTAAGATTAATTAAAATTGGGGGATTTAATTTAGAATTGGGTGTGTCTTACACGGCGAAAAATACGGTAATATTGCGTTTTTTACGCTGCTATTTTGAATAACGTTTGATTTTTCAAAATTTTAATTAAATCTTATAAAATTGAGTGTTTATTGTTTTTGCTACATAACTTGCAGTCGTGAAAGGAGTTAGTGTAGGAGATATAGAGATTAAATAAGAACCAGTTTAGACATTTTTTGTTGCTGCTTTATTTCTAGAACATAAATTAACTATTACTGTTTTTCAGAAAACCAATACTTATAAAATCACAGGCCCGTCATTTGGGGGAGGGGGGGAGTCAATTCCTCTCCTTCCCGGCTTTGAAAAATCAATTTACATGTAAGCGGGCGTGGTTTTTGTCATTTTTGGTGCAATTTACATTGTGTATGCAGTGTTTGCCCCCGCTCCCCTGGAAAAATTTGAAATAGCTTGTGTAAATACATATAGGATATATAAGCAAGGGCGGATACAAGGGAGGGGCGATGGGAGCGATCGCCCCTCCCTTGGGGGACACTTCCACAGCGGTTCTTAGATTTTGAAGTTCAAAAAAGGCAGTTTTAGTTGATTTTTGATGAAATTAAGAGAAAGGGTGAGGATTCGGAGCTCTGATCTGGAAATTTTTCGAAATGGAAGACCAAAACATTTGTAACCAACATGTGTTAAGAAGGGTGCATGGAGAAAAAAATGGGCAAGTAAGAAAAAAAAACTCAATCGCCCCTCCCTTGGAACATTTCTGGATCCGCCCTTGTATATAAGGGACTGATTTGTTACCACGAATAAGTAAGTTTTGAACGACGTCAATCGTCGCCAAATATGATTCGTGACTTTTTCCGTCAATTTTAAGCTTTTAAAAGTAATGCATATTGTATGATGTGCTTTAATAAATGTAATTTAAAATTTTAAATGAAACCATTAAGATCATGACAGGACATATAGTCTGTGGGCCAAGCACCGATATCGTTCAAGTTCGTTTACCAATTTTAGGGACTACGGGAACTTGCTTGAAATCAACTAATAGTGATGTACTCAATCGAAAAATCCAATGTTCCCAAGCAGACCTTGTCTCATTAAGTTTTAATTAGTAACTGAAATAGGGACTATATTCCTTAGCCTGTTGGCTCATTCACAACCAAAATTGTCTCTAGGTGGCGCTGTTGCACAAAATATTTGCAATTTAAAATTTCAATAAACAGGTTTTCTACCCTAGTTTTTCTTTTTCATACGATTTTATGTTGCAAAATATATTAATAAGTCATAATATACTTACTTCACGTCTTTTGTGATTCAGTTACTAAGAAAATCACAAAAATGTATCAATCCACATTTCCGCTTGTTCTTAATCTCGTTGTTTCGTTAATGGCACTATATAATTCAGTCAATGAATACATTATAGAATGCATGGAATATGCGAGAGTATTTGACTACAGAATATTGTTAGGGGTAGTTAGTAAGTTAATATACTGAAAGTCCCCGACCCTGGGGGGTGAGCTAAAGGTGGGGGGAGGGGGGGGTGAAGCAAATTTTGGGTTTCTCGAAAAATCGCGGAAATGGTGGGAAAAATTGGTTTAAAATAAAAATTCAAGCTAAACAAACTTCGTATAACAGTGTTTCTACACATATTTGTCGAATTTTCAATAATTTTCCAAGTGTATATTGTGAAAAAACGAGAAATTTCGGAAAAACTCTATTTTTGTCAAGCAACGTTGAATGGTTCTATTTCAAAAAGGGAGACAGCTTGATTACGAAAATGCACGATAGCAGCATTTCCACGTACTCCGATATTATTTTATTTTTATAGAAATGATAAGAAAGAGAAAAAAAACACCAACACAAATCAACACTTCAAATATACGAATGTAACGAAAAACAAAACAAAGAAAAATCCCTTCTCATTCCTTATCTCTCTTATCACAATCACCCCCTGTTTCATAAAATCGGTTGAGACCTGACGCATGCGCAAATTCGAGGAAGGTCGCCGAAAAGAATATCAAACAGTATCTATATATCCATCTATATGTACATATAAATATATAGGCAGAGACAGACACATATATATGATATTTAACGTAATTATCCGCCCCTAGAATTCCATTTTCGCATATTTTGCCAACTATCTTTAATGGCCTGTAAAAAACTAATGAGACAATATTTTTTCGGGAACATTGTGTTTTTTTCATCTGTAGACTCTAAGGATTCAGAAAAATATCACATTTTGTAGTCCCCGAAGTTGGCAAACGAAACCATGTTTCTAAGCATCTTTTCTGCCTTCGGCCCACAGACTACTATTCTAATTGCATGAAATCAGTTTCCTTCTTTAGTGTTTTCATAAAATATATCATTACTTTGTAAATCCACAATTATTACTAAAACTATGCAAATATTTGAGTTAGCGTAGGTGAGAGTAAAGAGCCGTGATTTGCAATCTTTACAACATCCTGGTCACTAAAGGGTAGATTTTCCCGTTTTTTTCAAATTATAGAATGGACTGTTACCTATAACTTTTCTAAAAGCTAACTCTATATGACTAATAATTACCGAGAAATTTGCAACATCGCCGAAAAAGCAAATTGTGGGCTTTTACTCCATAAAATGGGGTAAAACAGGGGGGTAAAGCTCCGCAGAGCAGTTCTTTACCCCATTTAATGTGAATGTAAATGAAAAGAGTAACTGCGTGATAAAAACACCTGATACACCTCTTAGTACCATTGACTTGCTGTTATTCAACAGTAATGAACTGAAATATCTCATGAATTTTTAGAAATTGGAACAAGATAATATTTTTTTCTCCACAAAAAGTGCTTTTGGTTATGAGGAAAAAATGGCAGCCTCATTATTGAAAAGGAGTTAATTGATCAAAACTGAGCTATCTAGGTATCTACCTAATAAATAGTGCACTGATTTCAGACTTCAGAAAAAGTTGTTGCATTGCGGAACCCTGCTGTTCCTTGACGTTACCAAAATTTCTTTATTACATCTTCACCTTCAATGAATGACTCTTCATGAGTCTCAGTAAATTTGCAGGCTTTTGGGAGTTTTTTCATTTTTGAGGCTCTACCGAGCCCCAAAAAATCCCTTAGCTTTCTCTTTCTTTGCATGTTAAAGTTATCTTTTTCACATTGAGGAGGAATAAGCTTTTGATTCTTCTTTGCAGTTTCAAATGACAGAAAAATCTTTTTTCTTTGAAGTAAAAACTTTTGTTCCAATTTTCAAAAATTTCTATTGATCTGCTTGAATATAAATTTAATTTAACATTTTTTTTCATACGAAACGAACAACCGGCTGCAGTTAATCTGCGATCTTCATTAAGCTTGACATCCGCCACAGCTCTAAATTGTTTTTTTATTGTATGTAATCCTAAATTTCTACCAAAAAATAGTGCAAATGCTCTTTAATCATCGCAACCTATTTTCATGAATAAATAGATTGAATTCCAATTAAAAGATTAAAATGTGCTTAAAGTTGAAAATAGGTACAGGTGCTCAGCTCCTGTGAACTCCTATACATATTAAGCCCTATTAGTAGGTACTAATGAAATTATATTATTATTATAGTATTAAAAACACTCCTGAGTTGAATTAAAAAATTCAAAAATTCAAAAATGCTGAAAATTAAAAAAAATAGAATTTTAGGTCGAGTGGGGTGCCCCCACTTTTGATGCTATTTAGATTTTCCCCTAAACACCCCCTGTGACTTTTATTTATTATTTTTTATTTTTATTTAAAGTATTGCGCACAAAAGACGAATCCAGTAACAGTGGCAAGTAAAACAAGAACAATTAAAACAATTTATACATTCAAAATATTGAAAAATATAGACTTACAATAATTAAAAGACTTAAAAATGTCTAAAAATATCTGAAACAAGACAAGGAATTAAAATTTCGTAAAATTTTAAAAGACAACAAATGAATTAAAACAAATTACACATTTAAAATATTAAAACAAATAGACTTAAAATTATTAAAAGACATATTAAAAATATCCAAAACGCGACAATGAGAGTTAAAAAGTTTGTAAAATTTAAAAAGACAAAAATTATCAACATAATTAAACTTTGTAAAAATATTTTTAAAACACAGATGACTCCTAAGAGTTCTATTTGGAACAGCAAAATGGATGGAATTAATAATATCTGAGCAGTCAATAAGATTGTTAAGGGCTTTATAAAAAAAAAAGAAGACACAAAAGTTCACAACGTGACTTAAGGTTTGGAACATGATAAAAATTGCATAAATTAGAGTATGAATGCGTCAAAAAATCATGGTTATGGGTTCTGTAACACAGATAAAAAACTTGACAGATGATAAGACTTGCCCCATTTTGCCTTTTTTTTTTTTTGAAGAAGAAGAAGGTGTCATCTTGTTTTTAGACAGATATTAGAGCTACTATTTTCACGCAAAAGTGTAGTTTAAATACAACATTATCAACAAGTAATATGTTGATTCTTCTTTCCAAACCTTACATTTTGCAATGTTTAAATATTATATCAGAAAAATTCTATCGCAGTACCAAAAAAAGACTAATCCCCCTTTTCTCCCCTCTGGAGCTCCTGATCAGGACAAAATTTCATGGAATAATATGTATCAATAAGACAAACCTACTACCTGGAGATAAACTTTTCACTCCTATATGGTCAAGATAAAAGGTTGGTGCGGTTTTTTACCCCACGGGGCTTTACCCCACCTACTCTATGTTCCTTCTGTTGCCAAACCTCGATATGCTCTTCTATATAGATACCAATCATTCTCGCAACTGTGAGTCATAACACTTTAAACTTCTCAGAAAGTGAAAGTTGCAAGTTTTCTTTTTTACTCTCAAATAGTTACCGAATGAATAAATAAAATTATTTTTTTAATTATACATAGCTATTTTTATGACAGAACTTCATTTTCATGCCTTGAAAAATATTGAAACATATATGGGTGCTTCTCTCAAAACGGAACAGAAAAGTCTCTGCTGCTTTCAGAAGTTTTTCTTCTAAATATTTCAATTTTTATAAGTGTTTCACGAATATGTGTGTGAAGGAATGTTCATAAAAAAAACTGAATTTATTGTGTCTTCATGAAGGGCGGGGGGGGGGGTTGAACTACTCAAAATTTAATGAAAATTTGTTGAAGTAAAAAAAGCAAACAAGGTGTTTTCGCTGAGATCTGTCCAACAAAAAAAAAAAAAAAAAAAAAAAAACGAGTTCGCTCGAATTGGACCCTCAAAAGTTAAAAGGGAGGACAGGTTTTTTGAACTGTTTGAAATTGAAAGAAACAAGATTCAAATCAAAAAGTCGAATATCGGAGTGTGGTGTTCTCACTGATATCGGGGAATAAAAAAAAATAAAAATAAATAAAAAAAAACGAATCTGACTATGTACTCAAAAATTATTGCGGGAGGGTGGGGCAGAAGAACAGACCAATAGACAGACTGACACACACAGTTTCCGCTACTCAAAAACCAACTTTTATATTCTAAATTTTTCTGTGTTTATTTAATTATTTTTATTAAAGCTGTGTTTTTTCGACTTGATTGTTTTGAGCGCTTTTTTCAATGCATCAGGTCTTATTCAATGATTTTATTTTTTTCACCTTATTTCCATTTTTACAGAATAGTAAGCTAAAAACAGTATTGATTTATAATTTTGTTAGTCTTTTCATTCTCGGTGAACATAAAGCATAACTTGTAAAATTTATTCCAGTGTTTTTAAACAGTACAAAATTAACATGCAATATAGTGTACCGAGACTTTTCACTACAGTGACTAATTTGTTTGAGCGCTTTTACAATGAACGTTGACTCTATTAATATTTTTAAGAATGAAAATAACTCTTTCCCTCTACCCCTGATGTAATTTCCTTAAATCACTTGTTCCTTATCAATTGTCAAGCAGTGTAGTTAATATTGAATAAGACTTCATGGGAGTATTTCAGGTACGCTGTTCTTTCTCTGTAAAATTTGCCCCAATTTATGCGTATGCAATTCAAGTATGACAACTTTGATGACCCCTGAGACAATATTTGCGTTTTGCATAGTTTATTCAGGTCTGTTTAAATTATAAAATAAACTTTTGCATGACTAAAAGATAAATTTAATGAAGTGACAATAAGGTCTAATGAATGGTCTAAAAAGGCGTAATTATTTTCATACGAGAAAGCCTTACTGCTCTTTAGTGCATTATCTTTTCAGTTACTGAGACATTTAGGTTTTTTAGTAAGAATAAATATCAGCCAAAATTTGCTGAGCAAGACTGAATTTTTGCGTTGAAATAGGGAAGGTCAATTGAAGGGGGAAGAAAGGCGCCAAGAGGCTGCTCACAAATCCAAAAGCTCCGATAACTACAACGTACTTTTGCATTATTAATAGAGAAAATAATAATGATCTATAGAGAGGCGTAAGTTTTTCTGCGAGATTACGCCTCTGTAGACCATAACTTTTAGGATTAAGGCATTTAAGTTCATAAAATGATATGTATCGACAAAAATTTCATGCTGAGGTTTTACGCTTCAAAATAAAATAAAATACATACCAATTGTACAATAAATGGCGCTAATAAGCTAAATGCAAGAGCTCGAATTTTGGCATCGTACTCTTTTGCATGATAAAATAATTTTAATGAAATATTAAAAGTCTAAAGAAGCATAAAACTTTCCATAAGAGCAAAGTGTACCACGTATTAGACCATTATTTTTTGGTTTAATTGGTCCTTTACGTTTTTAATACAGCTATAAATATCTGACAATTTTAACTGAATGACAATGAGTTTTTAAGCTTTAAAATAGAACGAAATACCTACCAATTGAACGACGAAAGGTGCCAAAAGGCTTCCAGTAAACCCAAGAGCTCTAATCATGGCAAGAGCGCGTCCTCTGATCACTGTTGGAAATGATTCACTCACAAAAGTAAACGTTATGTCGAAAGCCGTAGAATAGCAGCATCTCATTATTAAAGCGAAAATCATAATTAAAGTAGGGGCTGGAAAAAAAACACAGTTCTGGTTACCCGAAAATTCAACACGTAGAGAATACATTTCATTACACCCCAGGGTCCCCTCACAGATGTGATTTATCGGAAGACTAGAGACAGCTCAGTTTCAACTTTTATTTCTTAATGCATTTGTTATAAAGAGTGAGTAATAAGAAAATGTTACAATGGTAACACATTATCATTGTTTTAAAAGTTTCTTTTGACCGTTTTAAGAACAAGAATGTATAAATACAAGAAAATGTTTAGATTATAAAACTGCATGTTATGAAACGAAGATGATTGAAAGCAGCAAAAGTACATTTACGAAGTCCATTAGATTTCGGGTCATCTAGGAAAAGAGGCCCTTGAGAAGGAGGTGCTTGTCTAAAGTACTGTCAGCAGTAGGAGGTAATGGAGTTGGAGTGTAATGAGAATACGTATATGATACTCGTGGGAGCTCACGAAAAATAAAACACTAAAGAGTGTGCTAGGAAGAGAGATAGGAAAATAAGTCAGTGGATGATATGTGCCCAAAAACATATGCCCTTCTGCAGTTAAATGTATACGCGTAGATTCTAGTAGATATTGCAATCCCAAAAACTCGGTCTAATGTGGACCGAAAAATAGCCAAGTATGAAAATACCGGATTATAAGTAATGCGCTAGCTACAGAACTTTTGCGTGGGATTTTTTTTGTCCTGCTAGGATATAAAACATTTTCATGAGTTCGGCTGGGTTATCAAGGGTAGATTTTTTTGGGACTCTACTGTTTTTCATTTTTGTAAAAAATAGGATGACCGTTTTTTACTGTGTTTCAAACAAATAATCAAGTTTTAAGCTAAACTGTGTGTATGAATAATTACAATTTTTAAATGTCATGGGATTAAAAGTTGTATAAATTAGGTTTATAAATATAAGTATACTGATAAAAAAATTAATACACTATTTTTAAAAAAGTTTTAAACACACACCATTTACCTGAAGAAACACGGCAATTATTAGGTAAAATTGAAGAAAAAAACATATGATCAAATGTACATATACATTTTAATATGGTGAACAAGAACTACTATTTGAAGTTTTTTATTTGGTAAATTAAAGTTCTCACTATATCTGCGACAATAGCTGACCCACGAAATACACATTGCTTGCAACAGGAGTCATTACTGTATGACATCTTGTCATCTTGCTGATAGGAGATTAATCTTACGTAGGGGAAAAGTTCTAAGGTTAGGACCTTCGTTGAACTGCAATAAGCTAATGTGGAACCTCCTAGTGAGCTAAAACCCATCGCTTCAGTAGTTTTTCGAATCTTTTCAGGTGAACACATTTAGCCCTTCGACGTAGAATAACGTTTTAAAGGTGTTGAAGAGTAATGGCATATGAAATGGAGGACGTCTGGGAGACGTCAGTCTACAATGGCCTTTGAAATGGATGAGCACACATCAGTTTATAATGGCACATGTAATTAATGGAATCTCCCAGACAGCATTGTATGGTAACAGGTTATTGCACTGCTATCGTAACTGTGTGAAAGATATTTTATTTGTACGTAAAGAGATCAAACATTCAATGTGTGCTGTAGCATGCTCTCAATAAACTCGACGTATGCAACGAGCGGCTGCAATGCTAGTACCATTATAACATTCAAGCAAAAAATGGTGTCTATCATGCTGTCTTTCATGTCACCATTTTCCAACTGTCAGACATGTTAAATAAAAGTATGTATTATCATAAACAGCATTAAATGTTCTACTAATTACCAAAAAGTTTTGGTCAAAGGCGATCAAACTAAACTGGAAATAAGCTTTGGGGGGGGGGGGGCAAAGTTTGCAAATATATAGTATCTGAGACAAATTTCAGGGCTAGTAATTGTAGGTTTCGTTTTCTATATTAAACAAATCCAGAACGTGAGTAGACATTTCAAAATTTTGAGCATCCTTTATTTATATTTATCCGATAATATAAATTACTCTTCCTAGTCATAGTATTTGTAGTTTCTAGAACCAAAACAGCGCAAACGCCAAAGCTAAAAATTTCGAAATAATAAGTTTAAATGGAGACTGTTTTGTGAGAAAAGATGGTACTAGTTGTCCTGGTGAGTGCTGCGCTACACAATGATTAAGAAAACTTTTCAATGATACATTTTCTATGGTTCGGACACTGCACGTATTTTACTCCACTTTATAAAATTCACTTATATCCCTTTTCCTTGCACTGCCTCAGTTAATCTACATTATGTAAAGCTTCTCATTTAAATACAATAACTTCTGCCTCTGATTTTTGTCAGTTACATTTCCAAAATACAGACGCATACATACAGCTGGTATTCATGGTGACGATTCCTAAAATTCCTGCAGAAATCAAAACGCCGGCATTTGTCCATCTCCTTCCAAATCTATCGATTGTTAAAATGCAGAACACATTTCCTGGAATTTCTATGATGGCTCCCAGACTAAATGTTACGTATAAACTAAATGGCAAATTGCTGGACTGCAGGTTGATCCCATTATAACATGCAGCTACAACCATCCTATGAAAGAAAAAAAGTAAAACGTCATAAAGTGCATTGTTCATAAGTTTATGGTGCAATGCTTTCAAGAAATTATGACAAAATAAATGAAAATTGACATTTCCCCCACTTTCTCCCATTCTTCATCACTACATCTGACGATATTCATTGCATTATGTCATTGCTACTATTGTAAATGACAGGTCTGCTATCCACCGGTACCAATTAAACATTCGTATGCCCAACACAACTCACGCAGTGCCCTCTCCAAATATGCGAGATTGATATACTGCACCCTGTACAGAAAAAAAAAATCACCGTGAGCTTTTGATCACAGTGGGTACGTGTGTTTTCTTTCTTAGTGTGTTTTGTCTCTGCTAGGTTGCGTATACATACGAAGTGGTCAGGATTATACACTTTGTTGTTCAAAGGAAAAAAAAAAACTATAGTGCATCAATAGTCTCCCAAAAACCAGCTTCTTCATTTATTCCTGCAAAAAATTATGTTAAAATGACAATAGTAAATCTATTTTCAAAACATTCTAATGCAACAGTATTTGAATTTTTACTCTTCAATCCAAATTCCCCTTCATTTCTGTGCAATTATTTTTTTTAATTTAGCTTTTGGGTATTTAATCTTTCTTGCTTTCCTTATACCTGCATCTTTATGTTCATCATTCTTAAGTTTTTGTATTTTCGTTCTCCATTTAATGGAAGTAAATTTACCTCAGAACGCTTTTCGACAAACAGGCAATTTTATCGGAAGTACCCAAACAAACTCTTGTTAAATTATCTTCAAAGAATCGCAATTGTAAATACTTTACATCGGAAGAAAGCACGTTCGTGCTGGTTAACATTGACAAGTCAAAACTCGTGCATCCAAAACGTTGCTAACTTGTCTGTTTCAAAGGGAGCACGAATTCCACCTTTCCTTTTTCTGGAAGTAATGCATTTTTAAGCACACATGTTTCAACGATGCGTGGCAAATTTCCATTTCTGATGAAAAGCAAACTGTTCCGTAAACAAAAAGTGACATTGAGGAGAAATAATTTGTGCTAACGAACATGCATATACAACCCCTTAGCACGCAACTGGGCAACATTTTACATAGGTTTGGATGTTGCGTGAAAGAAATGATACCTTAGCCCAACAAAGGTTTCTGTAATGATCAAATGTCTCGAGGGAAAGTAATAAGTAGTACCATGTAACAGTTTCGCTTCAAATATCCCGTTAATATTTCCAAACAAAAGTCCTATTTACCCTTTAATTTCTCGAGTTCATTCACTTTTTCCTTTTTCTGGAAATGGGCTTCTGGCTTTTGCTTTTACTATGCCGTTTTTAGAACGGGAAATCCACGTTTTGTGTCTACTGATACGACATTTGATTAATAACACTGAAAAACAAATGTTAACGAATTTTCTGTACTGTGGGTGTTTCTTATAGATTTCAAAGTGCTGAAAAAGAATGTTTGCAAAATTTTTCTACCACCCTCCAATTTAAAGAAATTTCATTTAGGGGAGAGGGGGCACATGTGAACAATGAACAAATATGCCATTTTTGTATTTTTTCATTATAAATTCGAGACATAAAAGAAACAAGTGCTATACATGATAAATCAAACATTTGCTAATATTTTCATGCTTATATATTTTCACAACCTGTCTTCTTCAACAGTTAATTCCAGACAAAAAATAAGTCAAAAATATGTTTAATTTTGTTCACTGCTGCCCCAGTAGGGGGGGGGGAGTGGTAAACAGGGATGCACCAATAAGCAAATTGGCCGATTACCGATTAAGCGTCGAATGAGAATGGGTCGATTAATCGGCAGAGCCGATTAATTTTCGGGTTTATCATTTTTAAAATTACCAATTTCACCCTCACTGTTTTTACCTTTTCTAATACAATTCCGATTTTTAAAAATGGTTACTTATCTGGTTTTTGACAAAAGATTTGTTTCTCTCCATTTTTCCATGTTAAATAATTTCAAAATTTTATCAACTTCCTTTGAAATTTTAAAAATATTTTTGTAAATAAAATTACATTAACACACTAGACATAATAGTTATTAAAACAAATGGGGGGGGGGGGGACTGTGATAATTATTATTATTTTTTTTATATTTAATTCTTTGAATTATTTGTTTTTACTCATTACACTTTCGTAAAACGTGTAATTCTTGCTTGCAGAAAATTATTCATTTCTTGTTTATAAATTTATCCATCGTAAAATCGTTGTTCAAAAATCGTTGAAATAATTTTATTTAAAACATCTTTTCCGCCGGTTGATCAGCAAAATTTGACTGATTATAAATGAAATGAAATATTTATGTTTTTGAATTCCAACTTAAAATTTCAGGAATTTGCAGAGGGTTATCTTTTAATATTCCAATCAGTTTTACGTTTTCTATGAACTATTTGTTTTGTTTTTACTCTGTACACACTTTCATACTGTATGTTATAGTAAGGATTTCAGAAAATTACATTTATTTACTGTTAATAAAACAATTTATCATAGTTTCTTGGTGGTATACTTTAAAAAATAATATTTAAAAAAAAAATCGCCGAATAATCGGCAAGATTTTGCCGATTATTAATAATCGGCAAAGTGGCCGATTATGGCCGATTAATCGGTTCTGCCGATTAATCGGTGCATCTCTAGTTGTGAACATACATGCGCACAAGTAAACACGGATACATAAACGGAAATTAAATACACCTAAGAATATTTTTAAGTATACTGCTTATTACACATTAACAAGCACTTACAATGAACATATCAAGGTTATTTATTCAACGTAAGTAATTGACTCAATTCAACGAACATTGTAGCCTTCAAGTTTTATAGAAAAATAAACAAAAGATGCAACTCGACATGTGCCACCTAAAACTGAAGGTGTTGGAGATTTTAGCAGATTATCATCAGCTTGTTTACCATTGATGTATCATCTGTTTTTGGAAACATACAAGTTTCCTTCATAGTAAATATTTGTCTTTTTAGTAGTGAATTCTACCAGGACAAAGTCGGTCACAGCTAAATTTTCTGGTGCAAGGGTGACTTCAGCGCAAATTTCTTGATAGTTGCGGTTTTCAAAACTAATCTCGGACTCAGCGTCACTTACTCCAACACAAACCATTCCTAATCAATAACTCCTAAACACCAAACAAACAAATCCCACAAACATCAAAACCAACCCACAATCTACAATCCCCAAAACCAACAACACAAACAAACAACTCACAACCCACACACTTCCCCACCCCAACAATAAATCCCAATCCTCCCCACCACCCCAACAACTTTTCCCCTCATTCACATAAACCCCACATCCCCACTCCACCTTATAACCCCATATCCCAACACACCCCAACTTTCAACCAAATCACCCCCCAACTCACAAAAAAAACAAAAAAAAAAAAACCATTATCCATCCCCAACCAAACAATCTCACCCCAAACCCCCTCAACCCTAACCACCACTCCCCACCCCCCCCTACAATTCATATAAAAACACACTTCTCACATTCCACCAACCACTTCACAATATTCCCCAACCCCCCCCACCTCAACAAATAACCCAACCCCCCACACCCTTTAAACTAAAATCCAAACTTCATTCAAACTACCAATAAACCCCACATCATCTTCTTTAAATAAAATAAAAACCCCAAAAAACACATAACAAATTTACACACACAAAATAACCAAAATCCCCATAACCCAATATCCTCCACACCCACACCTAAAACTACAACACACTTCACAATACATCCAACACCTAACAACCTTAAAACAAAATCTTCCAAATCCAATCAACCCCAAAAAACCACCAACCCTATCACCCCACAAACCCTTATCACCCACCAACCAACCCAAATATATCAAACAAAATACCAAACCCATTCCTCCTCCCTCCTAAATAAACTCCCATAACCTCCCAACCCTCCTTCCTACTACCACCCACACCTTAACCCATCAACAACAAACCACCATCCCATTCAAACTCCACAACATCCTACAATCACAATACAATACAATAACCCCACCCATTCTTCCCATACCTTAACCCACCCCCAAACCCCCACACCAATTCCCGACTCACTTAAACATCATAAACACCCACCATAATAAAACATATTTCTCTACTTCCCCCCATACCAAACATACCCACCTCCCATTAAATATCTCCCCCACACATCTCACTTCCCCCCACACCCCAACCTAACACATTAATCAACCCCCCACCCCCCCACTCACAACAACCTAATCACTTAAACTAACCCTACCAGAATAAAGAAGGTTGTGGGTGTCAATTGTTAGAAGAAAAGCTCCCATCAGTCATTTATGCAAATATTATTCATTGGCCCACAAATACGAAAACTTGTAAAGTTTTGAAGCCAGTTTAAGTGATTTAGAAAAAAACAGAGTATGGACTGTTTTTAAAAATGCTGTGACACAATTGAAGGGCTCGGAGGAGGAAGGGGCTAAGTTATATTTTTAAAAAAATTAACACTCTAGAATGTAAGCAATGGATTCAGGTAAGCAAATAAAACTTGGTATATCAAACAGTAAATGTCAATAGACCAATTTCATACGCACACTAATGACAAAACCAGAAAACAAAAAAAATTGCTACAACTACGACAATAAAGCTTTGATCTTGAATTACTCGCAATTTGTCTTTTGTCACTTAGCCCCTTCATCTCCCAAGTCCTTCAATTCTTAGGAAGTAATAGAAGTCATATATATATATGAAAAATTAATTTGATACTTATTTTAAAGTTTTTTAGGCTGTCCAATATCATTCGAAATTCAGTTTTTAACGTGTCGCTTAAAATTTTTCACCTGGAAGTATAGGAGCTGTAAGCGACGAGCGCTTCCGACATTAGGATATTTCTGCAATGGAAGCGCGATATCAAGGACGGTAGACTAGTAATAAGCTCGGCGAATGCTACTGAAATCTTATTAGATAAGTTTGTGCTAGAGCTTATTAGAGAGCATCTGCAGTTAAGGTATTTACGGCTACATAAAGTATAAAATTTAGGAATTTTTTAGGAATTTTTATTAAATTTAGGAATTTAGCAATGTTTTTTCATCAAAAATCTCTTGACTTCTTCATTTTTTTAACAATGTATATTTTCGGTATTTTATCATAGTTTTAAGCTTTATAGTTGTTTCTATGAAATGATTAATTACAAAAATATTGTATATGTGCTGCATAAATATCATTAAAGTGGTGTTTAAAAGAATGGATTTTTCAAAAAAGTGTTCGTGATGGAATGTTTTCATTGTCACATTCTTTTTCAGCACCCTCAAAATATAAAAATCACTACTTTCTCAATGAGGAACAGAAACCTTGTTTACCAATGTAATAAAAAAATTTATTCGGGAAAGCGAAGAGGGCCAAGGAAATTTTTAATTTGTTTCAATAGTCTGAAATGGTTCATTTGGTCATTGAGTAATTGTATTGTGTTTTAATAGGCATTTTTGTACAGAAATTTGAGTTTATTTTTTAAGAGAAAAAAAATAAAGATTTTTTTTACCACGAACCAAAAAAATAAATAAATAAAAAAGAAATAAAAGAATATATAATATATAATAGAATAATTAATTAACAAAATTAACAACTAAAAGACACATTTTTTACCACATAAATTATTAATTTACATTAACTTCTGAATTTCTAAGCCATAAATATTTCATTCGCATTCAAAATCCCAGTTTGCCATTTTTAGGTAAAAATGGAATATTGTGAAATTCCAGTGAATGAATACATAAATTTTACGATTGTGTTTACATAAGATATCTGTCCTTTAAAAGAAAATTAAACAATGAATGTTTTAATGAATTGAAATCTTGATATACTTTACCAAATGATCATAAAAGAAAACAACTTTCGTCGAAAACTAGGTGATTTCATAATAACTGTAAGAGCTGCGAAGAAGGAAATTTCTTCTAAAATGTCCGTTACCTCTACTACTGCACTAACTTGGGAATCACTTCTTTTTATAGATCCATCATATTTTGAGTGATCAGTGTTGTCCTAAAACACAAGGTGATTGCAATATTCATTTTACTACATAATATAATGTAATGTATTATAATATATAATATAGTATATGATATGATATGATATATGATTAATATAACATAATATAAATCATATAATAAAATAGGGGAGATGGACCTTCCCACCTGACTAGCCCCTAAATAACGGGCCTGCTTTTTCAGAATTTCGAAAAAATTTCAAGATATGTTAGTAGTACGGTAGACCGGGGCACCTTTACGCGGATTCTTTTCAATGAATTTTCTAGCTTTTATGTTTCAATTTAGGAAATTTTAGACATTATGGTCTTATAAAGTTGAAATTGGTACAGATAGTTTTTGCCCTATTGAGCATTTAAACGTCAAAAAAAAAAAAAAATAATAATAATTTTTGCTGTACTCATGTAAGCAAAAAGTAAAGTGTGATGCAAAGCAGTTGGACAAGCTGTTATTTTCCACTTGTTTATAATATTTGAAAGATATTTATTCTAGATATTTGTTAGTCCCATTTTTCACAAACGCTCGTGGAAAAACCTTTTTTTTTTGCGCATATAGTTTGGAGAGTAGTCCAAGAAACATGGAAATATTTTTGTGTCAAAAGCTCCCATATTACGTTTACAAACCGCCATAATAGCTACCGACATGTCTAGTTTTGATCTCAATCTCATGGTGTTTTTTTTTTCCAAGTTTGTTTTAAATTTTGAGTATCCTAAAAACAGATTAAAAGAGAAATAATCAGTATTCCCAATTTTTCTTTCTATGCCTCATAAAAGCCTATTAAGACATTAACTTGATTCATTATTGGCAAGAATCAATAACTGCATGGTCTAAAAACGGGCAACCACTGTTAGTGCAAAGAAAACGGGGTATCCAATACTTCAAGTAGATAGCACCAGTAGAAGTTACTAAACAAGCAAATAGTTCAAAACAAGTGCATTTCGAGAGCCATTTACTTTACTGTATAACTTTAAGAGGTAGAGCTTCAGTTTTACAGTCCTTGAAAAGTTTTCAGTACCTCAAAAGTAGGATTTTCAATTGAAACAGCTCTCACCAGAGTAAATGAGTCAGCAGACAAAGAAATTTGGCTCACTACTATTTTGCTCCTTCCCCCTTTTCCAACAGGTGTCCCGTGCTTAGACCATGTCTTGTATTCGGGAGTATACTTCTTCTTTACAATTTTCAACGCTAAGGATACAAACCTTCTGTAGTAACTTGTCTTTAATGTATTCCCTGCTTAGTGTCTTGCCATTAATTCTAGCTATTCTTTCCACACTGTTCACTGCGTCGTCAATTCTTCCTATGGACATTAGCCAACTAGCTGACTCTGAAAGGAAACTAAAAATACATCTTCTATGATATCACTGCAGTTATTCTGATCTAAATTAATGATAGAGACTTAGAGCTAGTTATAGATTAATTTTGTTGACATTATTGATGATTATAGATATGTAGTAGACATTAGTTTTGATAACTTAGAAACGCATTTTAGATCAATGTTTTGACAGTATCAGTAATCAAGTTTCTAGTGTGTCAATGACTTGAATTCATACTATAGTAGTTCGAAGTAAATTTGATCCCCACAGATCCTGTAATTTCTAGTTTTCCCACTGATACTTCAATGTATTATTCCGTTTGAACTGCGCTTATAAAACTGAAAAAACCCTCCATTTGACCAAGATATAAAATAGTTAAAAAGATTCGAAAACTTGATTAAAAGTTCTTCTGCTATTTAGGGCAACTTTGAACAAAGTGAGAAATGAACACAAAATACATTTCTTTACTAAATTGAAAACAGATTCTGAAACAAGTGTTTTGTTTATGGTGTGAGAGATTGGCTTGTGATGACTGGATACAAATTGTATCAAATAAATTACTGTACCTTCTCTACAAGTAAACTGACGGTTATTTAATACTTGCAGTTGAAAAGCTTTTCCTAAGTGAATTGTAAAATATTGGATATTTATAAAACGGTTTTTAGAAATAAAGTTCGAGTCTCCAGAAAATATTTTAAGAAATTACAAAATGGAAATATTACTTACAAATAAAAGCCGAGGGCTCCAATCGTTGGAATCCATGTAACCATAAGAATGTATTTCCAGTCGTAAAGCAAGTAAGCGAGCCAAGGAAACAAAGCAGCAAAAATAGCATACGAAAATCCAATCGTAAATAAACTGGTCGAGCGCCATTTAGGACCCGTATATTCGATGGCTAAAAGAGAGGGTACAACAATGCAAGAAACAGGTAGCAAACAACTAATTTTTACATTATCAGTAACTTCGACTTGAAGAGGAATTGAGTGTTTAATCCTGCTGCTTTTTATGAAACTTCTAATTAGCATAATATAAATCAGCTAAGGAAATTTCGACTATTTAGTGCATCTAATTGATGCTCAATCAAGCATTTACAATGCATGGATCGGAACATATGCCCTTTTAAAAATTCGTAAGCATAAGGCTGTTTTACCTTTCTTTGGTCTCTCAAAAAGAAGAATTTGTCGGTACTTTTCGGAAATGGGTATGTCATTCGGTTTGGCTACTTATTTATTGTCTACCTAATCGGAAAAACAATGTTTGCTCTCCATCGTTTCTGCCTCTCTTCTTCTGATTTTACAATATGATGAAACTTTTGTTTATTAATAACTTTGTGCAATGAGTTACCGCCCGTAAGCCAGGGCTGAGGCAGAACTGAAGCAAATGCACCCACAGCTCGATCATAGCATCCTAAGACTGCAGTTTTGCCCTTATTATGGGCTCCTCAGTTAGGAATAGCCAATGATCGAGCCGGAGGCAAAAAAAAAAAAAAAAAAAAAAGAGGTCTACCTTAAGAGGTTTTTTGCATCCGGCTCGATCATTGGCTATTCCTAACTGAGGAGTCCATAATAAGGGCGAAACTGTAGTCTTAGGACGCTATGATCGAGCTGTGGGTGCATTTGCTTCAGTATTAATAACTTTGTCGAAATTTTTACGTTGGTTGACATGGGTTGTCTTTTTGTGAGGGGGGGGGGCATTTTTTTATGGAATTCCAGTTCAGCTTATGGTTTATTTTGCTAAAAAGTTGACAAAATGCTAAATAAGAACTATCTTCAAGGTTAAAAATGCTCATAGTGACGTACTGATAACAGAATAATTGTTTTCAACTAATCCAAAACATAAAAATCATGTCCCGTTTGAAGGGTTACCCCTACCAGGATGTGTACGTTCATTGAACTAAAAATAATTGAACGAAAAATATAAATAGGCCATATTAAAAGCTACCTACACATATTGCATTAAATTTTTTCAACGTTTTAGCGTGTAGGGAAAAACGAATGTGTGTGACTTAAAAATCGGAGCAGCTTTTCATCTAAAATTTCTCGGCTGACTTTTCGTCTTAAAGCTCACACTTTATTCTATTGAAAAAGGGGCTCCTTGTAGCCCTGAAAAACGTGTCTGCAGTATTTTGCAAATTTTGTACCATAAAACATTGAAAAACCTTAATTTGTTTTTCTGCACGATGGTATATATTCAATTTTTATGCATATTGGCTCCGTCATAAAACATTACTGAGTAGAAATAAATTTTTTTTCCTTCAGCATTACTCTAAAAGTCAGCAAACACCGCTTTGTAAACAGTGACAGCATATTATTAAATGTTTGACTGCTATTTTGATTTAGGTCTATCAACGTAAATGCCTTCTTTTTTCTTTCTGTTTCCATAACAATTATAAAACATATGATTGATATTAAATATTAATTGTGCAATAATATTTATTATAATAATTAATAAACGTATAAGTAATTGATTGAAAATCTGAATCTACTACTCATTCTAGCCGTAACATTGGCACAAAGTTAGTTTACGAAAGTGGTGCGTATAAACCGAACTCGAACGGAAACTTTATCTTTGTCTTAAAATCAGTTCGACTCTACGATTCCAAAACCGTGAAATAAACGATATAGTGTAAAATCTTTAAATTTTGACCAATTTGATAGAAAATTGTCCATACGTTATTAATAAATTGAGTCTACCATAACCACGAGTAAACAAAAAGTATATTGCTTCGAGTGTAAATCATTTGAGTATGCTTCAAGCAACGCAAAACTTAAAACCTGAATTTACTTTATTTTATTTATTTATTTTTTTTTTTTTTGAGATGCACTAATGTATAGACATATACATAAGTTCAGATCAAAAGGGGATACATGTTTAATGTTTAAGAAAATCTTAGGGTAAAAGACAGAAATCGCAAAGGCCACCCAAGTGCCTGCCAACAGATCTCAAGATTCAGTTGTGATAATAAACGAACACTTGCAGAAGACAACGTTAATAAGAATGGAAACAAAATAATGAGTTAACAACTTAGGAAAACTTCCCAACTATTGATTCATTACTGTGTTTAGCTTAGATTTTCGTAATTGGATGATACATGGGGGAAATACTAGTTCCTTCGATTCATGGCAAGAAAATGAGCAGAAATAATTGATATTTGACTGAAACCGAGTACACATGTAGACAGTAGGAATGCCTAACATGGCCGGGCGACTCTTCTTTTATTGTTTGATGTTCGCTTTGCTAACGTACAAGGCAAGTATCTTCTCACAGAACAAATAGTAATTAGTTTACTCTTCTATTCATCGTTACCAATTCTCGTTTTGTGGCAGCTTGAGAGCAGTGAACCTCTCTTTTTTCCACTACAACAACAAAAGTGGGTAGTTTTGAGACTCTCGTTAAATGGTTGTTTCCTCCAATGAAAGAAGTAATTATGCTTCAGGATTGTTGAATCAGTAGGCATGATTTGATTGATTTTCATGGGATTCAAATAGATCATTCAGATCTTAGAATGCCGAATTTGTTACTAACATGAAATGCAATTTGAAAATTGATTTTCTTTTTTCATTTATCTATCATGTTTATGACTTACCCTGAGTAAAATGATTGAGGAACAAAAAAAAAAAAAAAAAAAAAACTGGTGGTTTCTCCATGCGTTTGTAATGGAGATCCATCGCAGAGTTAGGTTATTGAAATCGGGCTTAATTAGCCTAAAGTAACTAATTAACTGCAGTTATACCTAATTAAATAATACAACGAAATTGAAGGCATGCTTGGAATCTAACGTCTAATGGGATATTTTTCTTCTATTAAATTAATATCTAGTAATATGTTCTTATTTAGTCTGAATCATGTTTTACACTTGGGGGGGAACGTATGTTTTTTAATTTAAATTAAAGTTTTTTTCTTCTGTTTTGAATAACTCCGAAATTTGTTAGGACAGGATAATCCGAACGAAACTGTTTAATTTTAAAGTTGTTTTGATGGATTAAAAACAAGTACAAAACGATTATAAAAACAATTCATTTCAGTTCAGGTTGATTAAACTCTGAGGCCCATTCACTATATACAATTTTTTAAAATCTTAAGCTAGAACCACCTCAGAAACAATTCGATTTTCTGGTTAATTTATGATTTATAAATGAGCATTGTCAAAAAAGTGCAGCTCTGTAAACTGTAGAAATACTGTTTTTATAACACATTTCGGAACTAACGATGTAAACTTTTTAGGAAGTTCCTTTACATATAAAAACAAAGGTTTCAACTGTAACACCTTTATGTTTGAGCAGTTCTTCAAGTAAATGTTTGTTTTGACAAGTATTTTCAAGCCATTACGTCAGCAGAAAGTTCAGATTTAAGCCACCTGCAAAGTTTCAGCTTCGTTTAGTTTTCTTCGCTTCGCTAAAAATAGATCTCTTGTTTACACCAAAATTAGTATTGATAGACAGTATCCGGCACCATTCTTGACAAAATGTACATAAACAAAAAATCCCAGTAGTTAAAATAAACTGCATAAAGAACTAAAATCTTAATTAGTTAAGCTACATTCCACTACGATATTCAGTTTTAAATTTGCCCAAAAACAAGGGGGGGGGGTATAAAGAGGCAAATATCTTGAATACAGACAAAACTGCAGTTGCAGAAACTAAGTGAAGTTTTGGTCAAACTAAATATTTATAAGGCATGTACTCGCATCAGGGGTGCCCACAGAGGGGGATTATGGCGCAAGTTGCGCCATCAAAATTTTTGGGGGGGATTTTTTAAAACTAATTTATTTATTTATTTAAATAATTTATGTTAAAAAAAAAATCATTCATTACTTTTTTAATTTAAATTATTTCTTTATTATTTTAATAAATAATATTTAAAAAAATAAATAAATAATATTTAAAAAAATAAATAAATAATGTTTAAAAAAATAAATAATACTAAAAAAATATTTAAAAATATAAGTAAAATAAAAAAGCGAGGTAAAAAAAAGCACAAGAGGGTTGTGAAAAATTTTGGGGGGGAATTTGCGCCATTGAGCTTGGGGGGGATGGGCACCCCTAACTCGCATTTTAAAACAGTGTAATTGCAAAAACAGAAGTTTAAAAAAATTAAAAAATTGCTTCAATCGAAATCTCTTTATAATTATGCAGAGGAATAAGCAAGAGAAAGTGAAACAGTTACGGTTATCCTTTTTCAAAAATTAGGCAATAAATTGGAATTAAGTTTTAAAAAATACTGTATATAAGAAATAAACAATTGATTTTATAATAAAATTTGCACTGAAAGAGTATTTTTTATATTTTACAGTCAATTCGTACTTACAAAAATAATAAATTAAAAAACTTTAACTTTAAAATTCTTTCATTCATTCAATTTAAAGCGAGAAATAAAATTAAAAAAATAATAATAAATATGTCGAATCAAGGGTTTTTTATTCGAGGGCGGACCAGGGGGGTGAAGGGGGTCCGCAAATTTAGTAATTTTCAGGGGGGGTCCATGGAAGTCTAGACTTTAGGAACGTCGGTTAAAAGTATACCTTCCCTGAGAAACTATGATAAATATTTTTATTAACAGTACATTTTTATAATGTTCTGTAGTAAATAACATTTATTTACTGTCAATATAATTTCTGTAACATGAAAATGTCCACAGTAAAAGCAAATACTTCAAACAGTACGTAAATCTGAATGAAGTATTAAAATATAATCCTCACGTCTGATATTCATGACACTATTGGGAATAATTAAACTCCGGAACTTTGAAATTGGAGAGCAAAACATGAGCATTTCATTTTATTGATAATCAGCAGACGAAAAAAATATTTTAAATAAAATTTAAGTATGCCTTTTCAACAAGAAAGTACAAGGAATAAATTTATGAGCAAGATATGAAATGTTATCCGCAAACATAAGTATAACATATAGTCCGAAAGTGTTTCGAGTACAAACGAAACAAATAATTGATAGAATTAAACATTAATAATGATTCTCACAGTTAATTTAAATATTTTAATAAATTAATAGTCCTATTCGAATATAAATGCACATATAGAAGATTGCAACATTTTTCATGTGTTTATACTTATCTCTTTAGCATAGTGCTTTCAGATAACCTTTCAATTTCATCAAGATTGAAAGTCTTGATTAAAATGGCTATTAATTAAATAAAAAATAAATTTAAGTTAAAAGCATTCGTGAATTAGACTGTTCACCACAGCCACCTCCTATTTTTGTTTTTTAAATTTTCATTTCCGGTTAACATAATTCGCAATGTATTAATTATGTTATGCGTTAATATAATTTTATCAGCAATAATATAAAGATTAGATTAATGAATATGCATGAAAATTTGAAATTATCTTCGGAAAATTAGAAAAATGGCGAATTTTTTTTTCTCAGAAGCTAAAATAGTAATTATTTCTGATACCCCGGTACTGTAAAAGGAAGAAAAACAGTGAGGGTGAAATTGATAATATTAAAAAATAATCATCCTAATCATTAATCGGCTCGGCCGATTATCAACAGCTGATTAATCGGTAATCTGCCAAACTGCTTATCGGTACATCCCTAATCTAAAGTATAAAACTTAAGAACATAAATAGAACTAATTTTTATACGAAAGTAAATGCTGCTTACATTTTTAAGTAATTAATTTCATAATATTTTTATGAAACTAATGTTATCAAATCCCTCCTGCAGTTGTAACTCAAATGTAACAGTACAAACTCTAACTTTAAATGCTTAAAATTGCTGGAAGTTGGCTTTATAGCTTTTTCATAGTATAAAGCACATTATAGGAAAAAATTTTATGGTATAAACTTTAATAGTATAAACTGTTTTTATTTGAATTTTTTTATTAGTTTTTAATAGTTATTATAATTTAAGCAAAGCAATAATAAAAAAGAAAAAACAGCTGTAGAAATTCTGGCTTTGATAAAAGTATACTTGACCCTTATTTGCGAAATTTACATCAACTTTAATAGTAATATTTTAGCTTTTAAACATTTTGTGTTAAATAACAGAATGCTGTAAAGATAAAAATCGAAAAAAATGTACTACAGCTGTTAGTGGAAAAAAAACCACCTAATACAACTATAAATGAAATACTGATGAATTAGCATATAGAACTAAATTCAGTTAACTTTTATTAAATGTACTTCTTCGTCAGTGTGGGCCCGTAACTGGTTAGGTGATATATTTTTTGTCACATAAGTAGTGACGTGTATGTAACCCCAACGTTATATTTGCTACTTATTCCGCAAAGCTCAGCAAATTGAAGTGGAAAATTTTCCTATGATTTTTGTATTTTTTATGTATGTAAATATAGCTAAAATAGTATCGAAAGTGACATACACACACATTTGGAGCCATGCACTTGTATATTACAAATGTTTTAATAAAAAAAAGGCTAACTTCTCCCCACTTCAACTGTTAAAATTTTTGATGTTGGAATCCTCACTGGAAGATTCTATGCTAATTAGACTTCTTGTTGCAGAATCGAAGAATACTATTTTGTTTCATGCAATCAGTTGAAAAAAAACGGAGGCATAAATAGAATTTATTTATCTTAAAAGATTAGCCCGCTTAATAAGGGAGCATATTAGATCTAATGTTTATCAAACGAGTCATTTTAAAGAGATTACAACGAGTTCTTAATTTCTGATCTCTTACCAACAATCAAGAGATTTTTTTATATGAATATAATATTTATGAAGTGATAGCTAGTTAGAGATTTATTTAACGACAAAAACTGCCCGCAGTCGAAATAACTCATTACATTTAAAACGGTGGTACACTTATATTGCTCAAGATTTGAACAGATTGAGATTTCAATCACTAATTAGTAGACAAGAGGCTTATCAATTCGTGACGTTCGCATTAGAGCATAATTAGATGATACATCATTTTATTTTTCGTATCTTATTTCGTTTCTTAACCGTAAATGTCGTATCTTAAAGTGTATTGATTGTTTTATTCAAATCATTAGAAGTTTTTTATTGCAAAATGTTACACTTCATTAGTACAATTTTTAGGTTTCTACCTGAAACAGTCTACATATTGAGAAAATGTTGCTTTAATTTAATGACCTTATTGAGTGATTGTGGGATTCATAGCGTTTTAGACAAATGATGCAAATTTAATCCTTCTACAACCAAGTTTTTTTTTTCACTGAGTACCACTATAATCAAATATATTCCGCCCTCTCACCCTCATACTATTTTGGCAATGTCTTTTCAACATTCTATGGAAAACGATAAAAATTTAAATTGAACATTATAATTCTTGAGATTTAAAATTTAAACATTATTTTTAAAGCAACTTGGGTATTCGTATTTAATCTTATGTATTATTCTTCTAGTCTGTGTTTAGGGTTATCACGCCAGATCTTCCTTATTCCTTTATTAATCCCATGATAAAAATTTCGGTAATTCATATTTAACCTTACTTTATTTGCAGTAAATTTACTAAAATATCCAAGTGAAATATATTGCTAAATCAGGAGTTTATGGCTAAAAGAGCGTAAATAGAGAATATTGATATTGGAAGTGTTACTCGATCATGAATCTTCAATAAACATGAAATATATTGGAAATGTAGATCTGGATTGCGATTTTTGTTTAAATAAAAAACATAATGTAAAAAATAAAGATGTTGTAACTAGATAGTTGTTAAGATACTAGTAAAAGTAACACAGAGTAGGGAACTTTCAAGACTTATTACATTGAGTACTGTAATAAATGACTGTTAGAGCAGACATTTACTGTATATTTAAAAAACTCTGCGCCTGTTTTTTTTTTCTTTTTACTTCCTTTTACGTAGTAAAGGAAGTATTGTGATCACCAAAAAAATTTCACTCAAATTTCGGGCTAAATTTTGACTTTGCTCACCCCCGAATAAATGTCGCGTAGTTTTTTCGACCTATCAGCACGTACATATGTACCTAACAACATACAAACAGCCGAAAAATCAATTTCGACCACCCCCGCGTAAATTACGACGAGTTTTCTCGTGACGTCTGTGTGTACGTATGTGCGGATGTATGTGCGGATGTATAAGCGTATGTATGTCGCATAACTCAAAAACTATATGCCGTAGAAACTTCTAGCTTGGTATGTAGGCTCTGAGCGGGGTCTAGTTGTGCACCTCCTCTTGTGATTGCATTCGAATGTTCACAAGGGGGTCTTTTACACCTTTTTTGGGGTAAATCAATGTTAATTTCAATAAAGACTCAAGTGATATGAATTAGCGCGACCCACTTGGCGACATGTCGCCAAGCTTTTGGTCGCCAAGTGTTTGACGCTAACTTGGCGACATATAGCCAAGTTGGCGACAAATTTGGCGAAAAAATCATTTTTTGAATTTGGGTTTAACTTGGCGCTTTTGGCGATATTTCGCGAAAAATCAGCAATATTTAGAAAATTAACCATTGTAAAATATTTTTTGCATTGTTCTGTGGCAGATTAGGGAAGTAAATATTTGAATTGTTACCTTGCTCACTACAAGCACTTCTTTAACACTTAAGGCAACTACTAAGAAATTTACACTTAAAAGGAAGTAGTTTGGGGTCCATACCATATTTTTTTTTTTTCAAGCAAAGCATATTCGTAGGATTGAGTACATTACATTTTGGTCTCTTTACAAGCATGAATAAGAGTAGTTCGAGTGTTCGTCGATTGCCATAGATTAAACTTCATGGGTAATTTTTCAAAAGGCTTCAAATAGCACAAAAAACAATATTCTTATGATTACAACAAGTTCTACAGAACAATTCTCTGAGCTATTTGAAGTTGCAAAAGATAACTGTAATAATTACCAAGAACGAAAGAAGTGACGACGATATTTCCGTAGCCCAGCCCGGAGAAAAATCTAGCAGCAATGAAAGATAACTGGCTCTGGCAAAAGAAGGTGCAAATGTCCGATGACAGGCCAATAAGGAACGCCAGCAACACTGCCCTTTTGCGGCCGTATCTAAAAGTAAACCAAATATTGAGCTTTCAGTTAGGGATCCGTTAAATAAGTTCCAAAACAATGAAAGGTAAAATCTTTTACAGGCATCAAAATAGTCTATGTTTTATATTTACTGGTGAGTTGGTTTTTGTAACGTACGGATTGATGTGGGGTGCATGTCTCTCTCTAATGTTATATTTCTCAATCTCAACACAAAGTTTGACAAATTAAAAAATAAATTGTTTACTGATTTTAGTATTTATTCATAATTATACAGCTAAAATACCACTATAAATGACATACGTATATACATATACAGCACATCAAAGCCGAACTAACGTAAGTCACATTATACCGTCTTTGCAATAGATAATAAAAACGTTTATCTGGTGCATACAAAACTTGGAACTCGTACTTTTTTAGAGCGAATAAATAGAGTAAATTATCCGTGGAATAGAGTGGTACGGTAACCGAGGATTTTCCAAAAAGTAGTTAAAAACGATACTAGTGTATACGATAGATAAAAAAAGTCGATAACACTCACACATGCATTTGAATAAAAGCTGAAAACGATAACACTAAATTTAAATAGTCTCTCAATGCTTCAAATTGACAATAACGCGCTATAAATCACTGCAAAAAGATGAAAACAGAAACGGGGACGATGGGAACGTTGATAACCGGATGTTTACTATGTAAAGAGTTTTTTTTTTTTTTTTTTTTTGAAAAATGGTATTTCATTGCTATAACTCAAAGCAGAATAGACTTCTACATGCAATGCAGTAATAAAGTAAAAATCGCCATTTTTGGACTTTAGTGAGGCACTGAGGCAGTGCCGTAACCAGAAATTAGTTTCGGGGAGGTTTTACCAAATCTATTTCACCTGAAATCTATAAAGTAAACAAAATTTGATTTCATGTTCTCTACTCTGTTGATTTTTGTTACAATAGATGCTAAAAGGGTATCAACATAAAAAAAGGAAAAAAAAAATATTCGTCTTTTCAATGAAGAAAAAAAAGATCTTGATAGATGAGTTAACTCTTATACGCGCATTCGAAGGATTATTTCTATCCTACGGGGGGGGGGGAGACACTTAGATATCTTAAATATAGAGTTTGGTACTAACACATTTGAAGAAAATGGTACTTTTCTTTTTTTAGTGGTATTAAAAATTCGAAGGAAGAAATTATGTTTGCAATAACTACAATAAAAATGAATACTGCAGAAAAAACGCTTAATTTGTACAATTATACAATAATGATAATTTCATTTTTAAAATGCTGTTTCAAAGTAAATAAGAAAATTAAAATAAAATAGCAAATATAATTTTTTCACTGAAGAAACTACGAAAAGCATGCTTGTGTAGTTTTGAAATATTTCGGAGAGGGTTTGAACCCTAAAAACCCACCCCTTAAATACGGCCCTGCCCTGAGGTACAGATCAGTAAATGTTCTGAAACATTTGAAAGCTACGAGTAAGTCCAAACTTATCTTATCAGCAAAGCATACGAATGTGAAGTAAATACTAAAAATTAAATAAGTAACAATTGAAAGAGAATAGTGAAACATGTCTCTGGATATATTAGTCATTTGCCCTAGTGTCCCCATTATCGAAAAATGAGGGCCTGGAGTGAGCTGTAGGGTCTAGAGGTATAAAGTGGTTCAAAACTTGTTTTTCAAATTAAATGGATAATAAATTCTCGAATTAATTTTAAAACTTATTATTTTTTTGGCTGTTATACTACATTAATAAAGAGCATATTGCACTAAATTTCAGGAAGAAAAAAACTGAGTATGATTCTTATGATTTTCTTTTTAATATATATATATATATATATATATATATATATATACACTGCTCGACATTGAAAATGCAACACCAAGAAGGAGTGGTCAGAAATTCATGCAAATTTTACCGTAGACGCACGTCACTGAGTTATGCAAATGACATGAAATGCGCAGCTCTCCGACGCACGTGAAGTAAGATATAAGAGAATGAAGTTGAAAAGTGGGCTATGTTCATGTTGGTTTTTCTGCCAGACTAATTATCGGAGAAATTTGGTTTTTGTCTCAAAGGATACGTGTGATAGGAGGAAATGCCACGCCGTCCTCAACAAAGACACTTCCAGCATATAGACGACTTTACAAGGGGTATGGTGATCGGACTGAGAAGGGGAGGTTGGTCCATACGTCAAATTGCAGCTGATACCCACATGGATGCAAGCACTGTGCATTGGCTGTGTCGGAGATGGTTGGAAAGAGGAAATGTAGCCACATTGAGGGGTGCAGGTGCAGCCAGAGTGACGTCAGACCGCTTGGATCGACGGATTCACCGACAAGCTGTGGCGGACCCGCAAGTCACTTGTACGTCGATTCTACAGCACGTGCAAGGTACCCTGGATGTTCCTGTGTCGACCAGAACCATTTCCCGTCGACTGGTTGCACGTGGCCTGCAATCACGGCACCCGCTAAGAAGACTGCCATTGACCTCACAGCACAGACTCCAACGTTTAGAATGGTGTCGGACCAGAGCGACGTGGATGGCAGAATGGCAAACCGTAGTGTTCTCAGATGAATCCCGCTTCTGTTTGTCCAGCGATTAACATCGCATACGTGTGTGGCGTCGAGGTGGAGAAAGATCGAATCCGGCAGTAACTGTGGAACGCCCCACAGCGCGACAACGTGGCATAATGGTTTGGGGCGCTATTGCATACAATTCCGTATCACCTCTAGTTCGTATTCTTGGCCACTATGACGGTCCAACGATATGTAGATAATGTACTGCGGCCGGTGGCAATCCCCTACCTTCAGGGTCTGCTAAATGCAATTTTTCAACAGGATAACGCCCGGCCTCACAGTGCTCGAATCAGCCAACATGCTCTACGAGGTGTACAGATGCTTTCCTGGCCACCATACTCTTCTGACTTGTCACCAATCGAACATGTGTGGGACGTGATTGGACGCCGTTTGCAGAACCTGCCACTGCCCCGTTCAGAGGGCGAACTGTGGCAAATGGTTGAAAGGGAATGGAGTGCCATCCCTCAGGACACCATCCGCAGGCTTATTGACTCCATTCCTAGACGTGTTTCTTCGTGCATTGCTGTCCGCGGTGGTCCTACTTCTTACTGAGCCGACGCCGTCCTCGCTCTAAATTTTGCTTATTTATTTTGAAATAAATATCACTTATTGTTCCATGCTGTCTCTGTCTTCTAACCAAATTTCATCAATTTCTGACCACTCCTTCTTGGTGTTGCATTTTCAATGTCGAGCAGTGTATATATATATATATATATATATATATATATATATATATATATATATATATATATATATATATATATATATAATTTGAAGTTGCGAATAATACGTAGCAAAAAAATGTTAAAAATTCTGAAGCATGAAGAAATATTCCCAAGAGACCCTGGGGCGTTCATAAGGGGGTCTCTCCTAGGGTAGGGAAAAGTAAAGTGAGATGTTTCTATACAGTTGGAGGTGAAAAGCCTAAAAGGAAGTAACATTCATCGTACTACTGATAAGACTGAATATGAGATTTGCAGGGTAGCAGTTTTCATTTTATTTATTTATTTACAACACATTTCCGTATACTCGTGTACTTGGTCACTCGGACCGTTTATGAACTCATGTCCAATATGACACAGTGCGTCGCAAAAGTTTAAGCACAACCGAAATCTTTTGATAAGACGAAAAGTATACACCAAAAAGCTTTGAAATTTTTACTGTAATTAAACAAACAGCTTACAAATCCATGTTTCGAATTTGGAAACAATTCACAGAAATTAAAATACGATGACATGATAAAATCAAAATTTTGCTGTCGCAAAAGTTTAAGCACACAAACGGAATATATATGGTTTAGAAAGCATAAAAGTCTTTTAGTAGTCTATGGTGTTACCGTTGCATCTGATGAGTTCGAATATGTGATTTTTCATCGATAGCGCGAGATTATGGAAGGTTTCGAGAGTTAGTCTACCAGGCTTCCTCGATTGCAGATTTAAGCTCTTGGACAGAGCAATACTGCTTCCCATTCTGGTATACGTCACGTGCGAGAATTCCCCAGATGTTTTCTATGGGATTTAGATCCGGGCTGAGTGCTGGCCAGCTCATTACACTAATATTTTGAGAAGCAAGCCATTCTTTCGTACTACGGGAATTGTGTATTGAAGCGTTGTCTTGCTGAAAAATCTAATCAGGACCACCTAGGACTTTACCAAATGGTAACAAATGCTTTCTCAGGGTATCATGATACCTTTCTGAATTTTGTCTACCCTTTAGAAAGCTAAGAAAAGTTTGTCCGTTGAAGCAAAAAGCGCCCCATACCATGACTGAGCCACCACCATATTGCCTACTGAATACGCACTTCGGATCTTTCCTCAAGTCACGCCAGTAGTATGAAACCCATCTGGACCGTCTAAATTCCATTTTTTTTTCATCAGAAAACACAACAGTAATCCATTCGTCACTATAATGCATATGATGCTTTGCCCAGTGCAGTCTTACTTGTTTGTGACACTTTTTCAGAAAAGGTTTGCGAGCTAACTTTTGTTTTTTGATAAATCCTGATTCTTTTATTCGTCTGCTTATGGTATTACGTGATAATTTTTCTTACAAGTCTAGTTTTTGTTTGATTAAGTGACAAATTTTCAGTTAAGTCCAGTTTTTTAATTCTTCTATCTTCACGAGAGGTAGTTTTTCTCGGTCTTCCTGAGCGAAACGCAGGTTTAAATTGATTTCCACGTTTCAGAACATTATAAATACCACGTTCAGATCGACTTAAAATCCCAGAAATTTGCATAACAAAGTTACCTTCTGCTTTCAGCTTCCAGAGTTTCAGTTAAGGCTACAGTGGACAAATAAAATTGATTTTTTTCAATTGTTGATTTATATGTCTAAAACTGTGTGTGCTTGTATTACTGTATATTTACGACATCTAAAAGCATAAAAACACAAATTAGTGCAAAAACAATGAATACTTTTTTTCAAATTTCAAATTTAAATATTTTTTTAAAAAAATCTCAAAATGTTCCAGGCGTCACAATTTTTTTTCAAACTTTGAATTTCCGCTTAATTTCCAATCATTAGGCATGATGGCACAAAACAATGCATTATATGCAATGTTTTATGAGATAGTTTATAAAAGATGGCTGAAAATAAAAATTTTCAGTTGAAAAAATCATATAAATTTTCATTTTCAGCCATCTTTTATAAACTATCACATAAAACATTGCATGTAATGCATTGTTTTATGCAATCATGCCTAATGATTGGAAATTAAGCGGAAATTCAAAGTTTGAAAAAAAATTGCGACTCCTGGAACATTTTGAAATTTTGTTAAAAAAATATTTAAATTTGAAATTTGAAAAAAAGTATTCATTGTTTTTGCACTAATTTGTGTTTTTTATGCTTTTAGATGTAGTAAATATACAATAATACAAGCACACTAAGTTTTAGACATATGAATCGATAATTGAAAAAATCAATTTTATTTGTCCACTGTAGCCTTAAAGTCAAAAGTAATAATACTATAAATATTGTTTTTTCGGGTTATTTAAGGAAGTTTAAAACCTTTTGATTATTCGAAATGATTAAACTTTTTTCTTCTGCAATTTTTACTGAAATATTTTAAAGTTTTTCAAAGAATATTTACCCAGCCCTAAAGTTATAATAAAAAGTCCCACTTGTAACGAACCTAAATTTAGTTGGATTTTAATGAAAACTTACTGTGATAAAAAGTTACCGTATTAATACTTTTGACTTCAAAAATCTCTTTACGAATATTCCCCGTCGCCTAGTTTTAGGCATTTCTAATAAACTTTACCACAAGTATGAAGATTGCAATACATAAGTTCTAAAAAAAAGCTACTGACTAAATCTAGTTAAGTTCTGCTTTTTCGAAAACTATCTCTTTAATGGCTCTAAACTTAACAGGTTTACGGTATTCCGATGGGTACTTCCTTTTTCAGTGCTTTTGTAAATATTTTTCTGCATGTTTATGATTCAAATTTTTCAAAGTTTCTGGTATATTGATGACATCATAATTTTTAACCACAACAATTTTCATAATCTCTATAAGGATATTTATCCAAAAGAGCTTTTGCTTAAACAAACCAATAATAAAACTGCATCTTTTCTGGACATTTATATTAAATTAAGTGATAAAGGTATTAATCTTGCGCTATATGACAAACGTTTGGATTTTAACTTCAAAGTGTACTTCTCACTTATCTATTTGCATAGTTGTATTAATAAAAATGTTTTCAAAAATATTATCATTCCACAAGTTTTAAGATACAAAAATTTTGCAACAATGAAACAAATCTGGACACAGCAATAAAACAACTAACTGCAACTTTAACTTAAAACTGCTACTCAGCAAATCTCACAATCAGTCTTATCAGTAGTACGATGAAGAAGCCATAGGTATTTAGTTTTTAGTGTGTTGGGGTAACATGTTCTTGTATTTGAGTGTCTTGTATTTCCTTGTTCGATTTCATTTGGGTACTCCATCCGCAGACTAACCCCTGAAGTACGCAACAGTGACATTGCATATACAATACAAAAAAAAAAAAAAAAGTTTTTCCAGATGAATAAGGAAGAATTCAGCATTCTTAAATAAAAAATTAATTCATTTCTCGTTACAATAAAGTTTATTAAAATTTGTTACAAATAATATTTAAAAAAAGAAACACTTTATTTTGATTAAATAAAGGTTTTTCAAGCAATAGAAGAGCAATAATGGGATACTCTCTCCCGTGGAAAATAGTCACCCATAAAATGTAAAGAAAAAAACCTGACGGGATAGAAGATAACTAATTGCAGTTTTTAAATCAACATGCCTATTTAAAGTAGCTTAAAAAATCCAACTTAGCACAAATTGAGTTACAGATTGTTCACCAGTCTTATCGTAATGCAATATTTCTTTTCAATAATTATGATAACTGCACACCATTTCTAAAGAAACAGAAAAAAATCCCGAATAAATTGACGAGTGTGAATCCACAAGCAATTTGTCAGAGCTTCAAATTTTATGCAGTTTTTTTTTTTTTGCCGTTAGTTCAATCTCGAACAGTGAATAGGGCCATATCCATGGTAATAAACTACCGGATAGGCTATAAAAGCGTTTCCCTCAATAAATTTCGGATTACGGTTCCGACACTTAGTTAAGATATGCTATGCGAGTAAAATGGGGAGTTTTTCCATGTGACTTTCCTTAATGAGGGAGAGAATATTTTCAGATTGACTACCATAATGTGGGATTAGGTTGTCGCTTTTATGTCTGCCGACAAAGCGGGAGTTTGATAAAATGCGAATACTTACTTGTCACTGATGATTCCGAAAGAGACCGCGCTTGCTAAGCCACCACAGAAATAGAAAGTGTGAACTAAATACATCCGCCAGGAATCTTCACACACCCAGTCATTCTAAAGTAGATGCAGAGTTAAAATTCGATTGCAAAACATTAAAAAGTAAGTTTTTAAAGTAAAATAGCTATTGTATGGTAAATGAGTTGCCAACTAGTAATAGGAAAGTCTTGTAATTTCGATATCAATTATGTAATCAGTGTTTAAGAAACACAATTAGCAGATTAACAAACTAGTATTTTTCGAGATCCACGGTTTCCACAACCATAAGATTTTAGCTACAGTGTGATTTATTCTGTTATTCCTCTCAGTTACCAGTTTAAATATTCTTCACCTTTGCATTTCTTAAAATGGTTTCTCTTATGGGTCTGATATTGCTGTTTCTTTTTTTTTCCTTCTTTGTAAATCAGATAAATTTTATTTATACATAATGAATCTATAGCTCTTTTCTGTTATATAGACATACTTTTGCCATTAATTAAGACATTAATGATCCTTCCAAGCTAATATATCAATAACTAGTCGATTAAAGTAGGGTGAGTTCTGGTAAGTGCGTCCACGGGGTAAGTGCGTCCACTGGGAATTATATGAACACTGTCTTAAAATGGCTTCTGCAACACATCGACTATGTTAGATAACTGTCTAATGATAATTTCAATAGGTAGAATTCAGGCCTGGCTTCAATAGACGAAACACAATCAGGGATAACTTAAATGTCTTCAAAAAAACTCTTAAGTAAAGATTGAAAAGGTTTTGTTTCAGTTTCTCTTGTAGTCATACCAAGCAATTGAAGTCAAGAAATGCAAGTTGTTTCTTTTGAGTAATAGCTACTAATAACATACATGGGGTATTTTGATCAAATACTCTAACTAAAATTTGTTTATATGACGGTACGCACTTTCCCTTTCCTTAAAGTAAGGTGGGGGTAAGTGCGTACCATTATGATGGGGCAAGTGCGTACCACTATCATGAGGCATATGCGTACTATTATGCGGAGCAAGTGCGTACCATTAAGATGAGACAATTGTGTACCATTACGTGGAAAATCCGACTCTCGTAATTTACCTTTAATTTTGCTTATAAGTCTTTTATAAACCGATTATAAATCCGACGTCATTTCCATCAAGTATTTATATTAACATTGAATGCGGCATAAGATTTCAATTTAATTCATTACCTCAGAAATATATTGGCTTTTAGATATCAGTTAGTAAATTTTTCGTTAAAAATAGCGATCATAAACTATACTTAATTTAAACCAGAATGACAAATAAAGCAATGAAATTAAGTGAAACACTCAACTGATTCAAAAAACGAAGGTGGAGTAATGAATAAATTATATTTAAGAAAATTAAGAACACCTTGTGAAAAACTATTTGAATGTACAAGAAAAAAAAAGTACAAATATCACATCATGATCAATTCTTTTCTTTTTTTTTGCTCTTTATTTTGTGTTTTTTCTTACTGCTGCTGATTCTAATAAGAAAAATATTTTAAAAACGTATTTATTCAAAAAAAAAAAGAAAGAAAGAAAGAAAAAAAAACGAATTGTTCACTCTTGTCACCTAACGATCTACTATACAAATTGAATTAAAGAAAATCACAGGGGTACACACTTACAACAAAGCTATTGGACGCACATGTCGCATCTTACATTTAAGAAGGGGTAAGTGCGAACCCTGGCTTAAACACAGACTGATTAATGTATTAAACCAAAATAAACTATGTAGACTATGAGTGATTATTACTAAATAAAAACAACTTACATTTACTCACTTGGTCTTATTAAAAAGGACAGAGGAAGAATCACAGACACAACTCTCTCAATCTTCAAATCACAGTTGTTCGCAAGACACGTGGGATATCACTGATTCGTTTCTTCATTGCAAGCAAGTGCTGATCTCTAGTATTAGGAATTATCCCAAGGCAACTACCTAACATATTTAAGATGTGCCGGAAGT
The DNA here is from genome assembly GCA_038373865.1 of Uloborus plumipes. Taxonomy (NCBI): domain Eukaryota; kingdom Metazoa; phylum Arthropoda; class Arachnida; order Araneae; family Uloboridae; genus Uloborus; species Uloborus plumipes. Next base: position 31,268 of record JAXGGA010002101.1, on the reverse strand, counting down.
TTTTCCCTGTTCATATTCACATAATTTAAGGTGGACGCACTTACCCCGCTAGGTAGGGAAAGTGCGTACCTTAGAATAGGTGTCATAAACCAGGTCACAAAACCTATGCTTATGGTTTATTTAACATATTATATGTTTGAAAATCTTAGTAAAGGATCTGGAAAGAAAACTTAAAAAAAATTGTGAGTGTACAAGATTTTTCAACAGAGCAGCATCCCTGAGAACATGAACTTTGAAAAAAAGGGTACGCACTTACCAGAACGCACCCTATTTTAGTTGTGGGTACGTAAGACCACAATTAGTATTTCGTCCATTCTTACTCAATTTTTATTTCGGGGAAACTATAAAACATTCAGCTACGATTATTGCATTGCTACATTTAGCAAACGATAAGTAATAAAAATGCAGCAGTAAAAGACTGTTGTTGTTGTTTAGGCTTTCCTCTCAGGAGCTATTTTTCAGTCATCCGTATTTTAGTTTTAGTTTCACTCGAATCGGTATGTCAGGATACTTTGAGATGGATTATACTGTCAGAAAAAAAATCTTTATTTTAATTGGTAGGTACTTTTATATTTTGTGTGTGTGCATTTCCTAAAAATAAGTGAATTCCGCTTGCATGATCATTACTAGTTTTCAGTTTTCCAAAGCTAAGCGAGCTATTCCAATCAAATTTCTATCAAAAATCATAGTCAACAAGAAGTTCTGTCAAAAACAAAACGAGCCTACTTTCCCGTACATCAACATCGGCATTCTAGCATCTGATCATTATTCTCTTGATTACCTGAGACTGAAAAGTTTGTCAAACATACCTTTTTAGCACTTAAAGCTGATTTCTAAAAACAAAATATACCCCTCTCATCAGATGAAATAGACACGTAAAAAGTAAACAAACGAATAAATAAAGTTTTGTCGCACCTTTTAAAGAATGTACACTGTTGCAGTTCTTCTGTAGAAAAATTCCACAATCGTTTTCAGAAGAAAAAAAATTAATATATAAAATAAAAGAACATCAAAACGCATTTTATCAAAGAAAGAAAAAAAAAAAAAACCTCGTTTGTTAATAAAATGTCTCGAATTTTATTTTTAATCCGTTGCCAGTTGTTAAATATAAATAAAGAATAAAATGCTCTCGTGAATAAAAAATTTTTATTACAAAAAAAATCGTCAGCAAAAAAAAAAAAGAAAAAAAAACAATAATAAATAAAATAAAACAAATGAGTAAATAAACAAAAAATCGTCTGCACAGTCAGTCATTTTTTTTCTGAGCCTGCATTTCCGCCATGTTTGCGCAGTCGGAGTCGGAATCAGAGTCCTCACAGAAGGATTATTCAGAAAAGTATTTTACAAACATTACTATTTATCAAAACCATTTTCTTACAAAGTTAGTTTGAAGGAAATCCGACTTTAATTTCAGGATCAACATTCAACTTAAATTCCCCGTAGGCGCTAATGTTAAATTTTTTTCCTGAACGGTTCAATATTGAACGAAAAATGGTTCAAATTAAAAAGCGAAGTATGGGAATGAGCCTCTCCGAGATCTTTCAAAAAAAAAAAAAAAGTTTATTCCATTCGGACGGTTCACTCAAAAGTTATTAGGTGGGGAAAGGTTGCTTGAACGGTTCAATATTGAACGAAAAAATTTTCAAATTGAAAATTTAAATACGGTAATGAAGTATCCTTGCTGAGATCCTTGGAACAAAAAAAAAATTTATTTAAATCGGACTGTTCACGCAAAAGTTATTAGGGGTGACAGCTTGCTTGAGCGGTTCAATGTTGAACGAAAAACTGTTCAAATCGGAAATGTAAATACGGGAATGAAGTATCCTTGTCGAGATCCTTGGAATAAAAAAAAGTTTGTTCAAATCGGACTGTTCACTCAAAAGTTAGCATCGCGGGACAGGTTGTTTGAACGGTTCAAAGTTGAACCAAAAATTGTTCAAATCGAAAAATCAAATATGGGAATGAGCTGTACTCGCCGAGATCTTTCCAACAAAAAAAAATTTGTCGAAATCGGAATGTTCATTCAAAAGTTATTGGGGGGGGGGGGACAGACAGACAGACAGACAGACAGACCGACCGACACAAATTCCCCATCTCAATACCCTACTTTCAAATTTTTAATTTTTCGATGTTCATTTTACCTTTTTATTTTTTTTTGGCTTTTTTTTCGGACTTGGCGATATTTTTTTCGGACTTGGCGATATTTTTTTAACTCGGCGATATTTTTTGACTTGGCGATATTTTTAGATGCATTAAGCCACTTTTAATACTTTTTTCGTCTTTCTTTTATTTTTAACAGGAAAGTAGGCTAAAAAGGAATGAAAATATCAGACCTTCTCACGTGCAATTTCCAAGTCCCCCCCCCTAGTCCCCCCCCTATTTTCTCCCATCAACTAGAACTGCAACATTTCTATCAATCTTTTTAAAAAACTTATGCATACCCCTAACTGCTAATTTAACTTAATCCGTTACCGCCCAGTGATATATTTATACATCACTTCTTTTAAGACTCCTCGCTGAAATCTATACCTTTTTATCATTTTTTATTCTTATAGGCTGGTTTGATATTCAACGAATATCCAACAGGAAACCAGCCAATAGGAAAAATAAATGATAAAAAGGTGTAATTCTCAATGAGGAGTCTGCGTTACCACGCCACATAGTATCTCTTATTTTTTTAAATCAAATTCCATCATATACCCCTCAGCTTATCGAAAAATAGACCCACTAACTCAAAATTGTTTTTTTTTTCTGTTTCTTTATGACACATTACGTTTATAAATAGCATTTGAAAATGAAGCCGCATTGACGTGGTTCATAGAGCGCCGTGCTTAAAATGGAAAAAGTATAAATTCGAACTTGAGGCCAAAAAATATTTTGATAGGTCCATCGTCGTATCAATTATATTTCAGTTTTGCTTTTTTTTTTTTTGGTGGGGGGGGGGGGTGATACACCATAGTGTTAGAAATAATTCATCAAGCTTCAAAAGTAAGAAATCATTTGAAAAAGGAAAAAACTGTTTTCAGCAAAAAATAAGCAACTCACTGTTTTGATCCACTTCAAACAATTACTTAAATTAGTTTTGCCGTAATTTCTGTCCAGTACGAATGCATCGCACGGCTCAGCTAGCATTAGTTAATATTTCTGTGCACAAGAACAACCAGTCTCAGCTTTTGGCCAAATGCAGTTTATGGTAGACATATGTCTATAAATTAATAAACGTTTCTATGAATTAGTAAACCAGTTGAAAATGCAACGCCTTAATATTCGTTATAGTAATCAGAATCACATTTACTTAAGTTTACCTTTATTTTTTCAACAATCGGTACCGTAAAACGGGGTGTATCGGAACAGCGGGTTGATTTGGAACAAAACTTCCTGACCATGCAAAGAAATTCTTCACAAATATAAAGTCGGGAATTTTTAGCAGTTAATTTTTTTTAGAAATTTAATATCATAAGAAGTAGGGCAAAAAATATTTTTGTCATTTCGGCAATACTTTTGGCGTATGAGAAAGGCTGCAAACGGAACGCTAAAAAACAAAGTTTTCATCGTCTGCAAAACTTTGTATGTAACTGCAGACCTCCTTATGCTTCAAACCTAAGAATAATATTTTTAATTATGAGCATCTGAGCATTTGAGTACAACATTAGAATAGACAACATTTTTTTTTACTGTGCCATAAAAATGAAAAATTCTTAGTATCATAGAATAAGGATTTGTGGGATGAACCGAAACACTTTGATTTATTGCTCCAATATTCAAACTTATTTAAAGGAAACTGTTTGAAAATGAAGATTCTAACCATAATTCTTCTAGTCAAGACAGGGACAAGGATTTATTATTGCTTTTCCCTTTTGGGGAGCAACTAGATCTTAGAATGATAAAAAGTTCCAGATTTAAATCGATTTTTGCTCTAAGAGACTTCTTTTTACTTAAATACTTGTGGAAAAATCATACAGACTCTGTAGCAAAAGTCCAGTACAGAGACAGCGATGAATAAGTGGGGAAAATCTTACAGGATTATGTTCGAAACCTTGAGAGATATTTCAAGGAACTAAAGCAAAGCCAATGTTCATCCCAGAAGATGTTATAAAAAAAACTTAAGCCAAGGCACAACCGCTCGTTTAAAGAACAAAATCATTTTTGTGGCCGACATAAGTGACTTCAATTTACATTAAATATTTTTCTTAAAATCAATTTTAATTTTTCATAAGTTCAAAATTTATTTCGAATTTCGACAAATCATACGTTACTGGTATAAAAAATAAACTGTTATTTGACAGTTCTTATATTCTCCCATTAATTTTACTAATATTTGTGGGACCTATTGCATGTTAAATTGAAAAAAATTATAATAATATTTTAACATATGCTCCAATTGGCCACTATTGGTGGGGGTGAATCTAAACACCTATAAATCATTATATATATGAAAAATAACTGTTCAACACGTTTTGTCTTTGTATGAAATATTAAAGGCAAAGCATGACCGCAGTTTTAACCAAAAAAAATTTTTTTTTATTATTTGTAAACTACTTTGTTTACAATCAAAGCTGAAAAGTGTACCGATTCACTTCGTTTCACGGTATTTTTATTTTGAGCACATGAATGAACAATATCTCTTTTAATTAAGGCATGATTAAAATAATTTAAGATATTGTGTTTAGTTCTAATTTAGCATAATATTACTTTTTAGTGTTCATAATTTCACTAGGCACGGGCGTGAAAGTTTAGATGAAGAAAAATAACCATCACTTTTCTCAAAACTAATATTTTTATATTGGTTGTTCCAGCTCCAAATGAAAGATTTAATGAGCTTCTTGTTTGAATGAAAATATTTAATTTGACGAATAGTTTATTAAATTTGAAAAAATCGGAAACGAGAAACCATGAACATACCCGTGGTATTCAAGCACGTAACGAGATAAGTTACATGTGTCGGCTGGTGAATATACTAACTAGAAGATAAGCAGAGTTCGAAAATTCAAACTATTTTTCTCCAAAGTTACTGACCATTCAGCACTGTTACATTGAAGGTTAAAGGAATAATACTATTACATGCAGTCTTGTCCTCTCAAAGGGCCCCCTCAAGAATAGGCCCCTTTTCCTGGTTGGGGCCTCTCCTTGTTAGAGAAAAAAAACAGCGCTCTATTTGACGGCATTCTTTATTTAATGACGTCTTTTCACGGTCCCGAACTCTCCAATGCTGCTTTAGAAAAATGAAGTTTAAGGAGTTAAGTTTTACTTAACCCTGATAAATATAAAACCCTAATACCTGATATTTTTTTCCCAAATATATTTTGTATACTGGTTTTACAAGCAGTGTTTAATGGACAGGAAAAATCATAAAGAAAATATTATGTAAGAAATTTTTTTATTACGGAAAGAAAAATCGTCCCTTAAAAGTTACGATAGACAAAGAGTACATACTTTTTTACTATTTTTTTTTCTGCCTACGATATAATATTTAAAAAGACAATGTATAAGAAGAAATAAAATCAGCAATTAACATAAACTGGGAAGCTGGGAATAACTTTGAAAACTTAGTTTTTTTCTTGAGATTGTGAACGATGTCATTTTTGATAAAGATCACATTAAAACTGCTTCAGAACACACTTTACAACGGTTATGTGCTGCAATCTGTTAATAAAGAATTGAAACAATACCAAGGTACTCATTGAACACTATTATTTGGTTGAAATGTTCATTTTGGGGAAATTCAGACCCTTTTTTGGACCGTCCCTAAAAAGGGACGCTAGGCATTAATGGGTTAAGGACGATTTTACTGGTTAACAAACATTTTGCTAAATCAAACATTGCTAGCGCTTCTAAGGTAAATTTTGACGCTGATTTCAAATATCTAATTAGAATTTTTTCATCACCCACAGTTTTTGTGTTATTGTATTTTTTAAGTTATTCAATTTTCCCCTTTAACACATGATGATAAAACTCTTAATTAACAATAAAAATCTGGTCATAAAGACAAGAAACGTGGAGATTAAGTCAGATTTGCTGTTACTGCAGTGTTGGCATGATGGTCACTATTAATGGCACCAGCTTTTGCGATGATCGCTATCTAACTTGAATCATATTCTGTATTTTGAAAGTTGAATGCAAACGTAAGGAATTTTACTGTGTCGGAAAAATTATTTGGTATACTGTAATAGTATTGACTCTACATTGGGTATGCTCGTATTTTAGCGTCAAACAGATGAGACTTGTTATCAACTCTTTTGAAACTAGTGTAAAAGTTATACTATTGCATGATTGAAACGTGTTGTCTTGAGTGCCACTAGCATATTCTGTCAAAATGAAGAAAACATATGGAAATTAGGAAGTTTTTTCGATAAAATTGAGAAAACAGATATCGAGGGATAATTGAAGGGACAAGTGGATAAAGGTGATATGTGACATTTGAATTTCGCCGATTTAAACAAATTCAAATTAGTGTGTGTTCAATTGTATTAACTCACAAACAAAATTGAAGGGGCAAGTGAATAAAGGTGATATGTGACAATTGTTTTAATCTCTAGAATTTGCTTTCAAAAAAAATATTACCTTATCACCTTCATCCATGGTAAAAAGGAAGGTTTTTTTTTTTTTAATTGTCACATATCACCTTTATCCACTTGCCCCTTCAATTATTTTGACCTCAAGTAAATTAAACAAATTGTATTGAATGCTTGGGGGTTTTACAATACTGCTTTCTTCTCTGCGAATGGGATAACAGTAGCGTGAAGAAAAGAGAAAGATTGAACCTGTCTAAATGACTATGGTTAAAAAGACTAAGGGCTATTCAGATTGATTAGGTATTTCCAAAAACTTTGCAGCACTGGGGCTCTGCTTGAATACTTAAAACCAGAATTTACGCGCAGCATTGATGTGAGGTTAAAAAACACATCGTTGCAGGGCTCCTCATTGTCCAAGTGAATAAATTCTTCCTAAACACTTGAGAGGGATGGAAATAAAGAAAGAAATGAACAATAGGTAAGTTTAAAGCAGTGAGTAACCGCCTCTAAGCAAGGGCTAAGGCAGGAACATGCAATACACCGCCAACTCGGCTATTTCGATCAATGGACTGCAGTTTCGTGCTTATTATGCACTCATCAGCATGGAATATAAAACTAGCCGAGTTGGAGGCAAAAATCCTCTTATAAAGCAAAGAGAGCGGAAAAAAACTGGTAGCTAATGTGAAATTAGAAGTAGAATTTAGAAATAGGTAAGTTATTTTGGTATTGATCATGCATGTAAACTATATCGTCGGCACCATGCTAAAATAACTGTTGTGAAAAATCGCGTCTTTCCAGTTCGATGGTTTCCCGTAGTATTCAAAAAGGGCTACCTACTGGTAAAATGATGAATCTGTTAGAGGGTCGTAAGCCAATGTCATTTTTACGAATTTGCAGCTTTGCCCGATTAAGTTATGCTATGTTTACGAATATGATATTCAACAGTTTACACAGTTAAACAAATAAAAAATATATGTTTTTAAGGATTTATTGCCTTGTCTTGTGTTCAATAAAAGTTTTTCTTAGTAAAACATAACGTTTTTTCTTTAAATCTTTCCATCCATTATTATTATTTTTATAGCAATTTTGTATCCTAGATGTAAAGTCTCGAAAATGAATGCCATGAAACTTTATTGCAAACTGTCGAATATTCTCTGAAATTTCATGTTCGATACTTAACCTTCAATTCAGTGACTTTCGACCAAAAATGTCCATTTTGGTAAAGTAGCGAATATTTTAAAACAATTGTTATTGATAATTTTACAAATAATTAAAATTAAAATGATAGCTTCTAACGAGAGTTTTACCTTTAAAAATATTTATAAAAATTTAAAATAACCAAACTCGTCACGTTGGAAGATTTTATATTCAGTGTTTTGGATCTCCTGAAAAGTGCCAATTTTGACATATATGATGTGTTTTGACACAATATACAATTTTGATATGTATGAATTCATTTTACACCAAGATCTGGTATTTTCCTCCAATTAACAGAAAAAAAGTTTTCTTTTGTAAACTTGCATTTTGGTAGTCCCTCGAAAGTCGTTTAACAGAGAATCAATGTAAATTATAAAATACTCTATTTTTTTGATTTTATGAGTGAATTCAATAGGTAATTTAATTAGTTTAAATACATATTTTTATTCTACTGCAGTCATGGTACTTAAAGCATTAAATCCTCGTAATCCTTCACATTGACAGAAGAGAGTAGTTGGACAATTCACGATCGATCGAGCATTCAAGTTAAGCTATATTTATTAAGATGATTATGGACGATTCACCTGAAGTCTAAAGCTATTTAAAATTTCAAAGCGACTTCGAAAAGAAGACAATTATTAATTCCTACCGCATGGTTCTTGTTCGTTTGTTCATCTATAACTCTCAATAGGTAAATCGATTTCCCGATATTTTTTTTAGATAGAGGATAGTCTACTTTAGGTTCACTTTTTTGTGGGGGATAGGCCTATTTATTCTTCTAAAACAAGTTATGAGTACAAAGCAGTAATTGTTAGGTAAATCAGACAGGATTTCTTTGATACTGCCGTTTTAAATAAATCATATTCTGTAATTTGGAATCAAAGAAAAAAGATTATGATCACTAAAAATGTTGGAAGCTAATCTTTCGAGTTCCAAACATAGTAGTTAAGACGCAAAACAATAATTACCTGCGATGCAAAAGTTGGAAAATTCTCCGAAAAGTCATAAACCATTCCATATTCACACGCAGTGTTTGTGCTATTGCTGTCGTAGAGGAAACATTGACTTCCATTGACCAAAAAGCTGGTGTCGTTTCCAATAATCCAATCATTATCCAACGGTGATAATTTACAGCGATGAGGAGGGATAATCAGCATAAAAATCTGTGCCCAGTAAGCGCAGGCAACTAGAAGCATAACTACGATTAAAAATCCAAAATTTACAACTTTTTGGTAGAATCCAAAATCGCCACATTCTTTTAAAAGTTCATTAAAAGCCATAGTTTGTTTACAATAGAAATTTGTTTTTGGTTGAAATGGCTTCTGAACCTTTCTCGTTCAGAGCCTTGATATGAAAGACCTCTGAAAGCAGTTTTTTTCCTTCGTTTCCGCGACTTTGACTGACAACTGGCAAGGTGTGATATATCAGTCAAGTTTAACTCATTCCTTATAAATCTCCTTAATGATGATAAGGCGGAGAAAGTGTCAAGTGACTGCAAGAAGTTTAAACAGAAGCAAAATGATTTCGTTTTCTGTCTGATATCATGTTCGGGATCAAATTCATATCTCATTAATTGCATTTTTCAACACCAAAAACGTAAAGACTTTTCTTTAATTACTTTCCTATTTAGGGTTCGTATGTTTTTTCTACCCATGCGAGTCGAATTGGAATACCTAGGTCTGCCAGAGAGATTTTCAATTAATTCAAATACTAGTACAAGTTGCTAAGTTCGTTGCAGTAGGGCAATTCCACGATAAGATCAACCAGATGATCAAATTTTCAAAATTAACATTTTGAAACAAATAAGGTATGATATAGGTGAAGAGTTGAAAGTTTTGAAATATTTGTCTACAATTAATTACTTTTAGTTTTAATAAGTGACAGGATGTTAAACTAGGCCAAGATTTTGAGCATTTTTAAACCACATTTGGCGACTCTCAAAGAACCGCTGTTTTTTTCCAAAAAATTATACTAATATAATGAATCAAGGTGAATGACCATTCAAATATGTATCTTATTTTCTTCGGGCCACATTAACCGTTTTACATCCGATACCAAAATGCACAAATTTTAAAGCTGAGTATAATTTTAAAGCTACATACACATATTTTTGTATACAAAGCAAGATTTTCAATCTCATGGATGTAACCTATATTTGTTAACCCCATTTGTTTACAGTTGGCAATGGCCTCGAGTACTATTACGGGAAAAGAAGATAATGTTACAAAATACATTTTAAAATGTTACATCTTCATCCTAATAACTACGAAAATTGAGCACAAATTATTACTAAATATCGTTACATTTCATTTTTTTTTTACATTTATCTATGATGTAACTTGAGTGGTGGTGGCATAATAAAAAAGTGTAAACTAATCCTTTAAAGTAATTTTCAAATGTTATTTGTTACTTTGTCTTTTATGATGATTTATTTACATTATTTAAATGCAGATTAATTGCATATTAAATTAATTAAGACAAAAATATAGATCAGCATTCTTAATCCTTTTTTAAACATAGAAATCCATAAATTAGTAATAATAGATAAAATCCATAAATTAGTAATTAATCCATAAATATTCCAATTTAGTAACCATTGAATAATTCTCATTAAAATCTGGATGTCGGACGTAATTTTTTTTACGCGTCCGACACTTTTACAATCCTTAAAGTACACTTTTTTTAACTATGATTTTCTATATTTTGCCTTTAATTACAAAACCGAAATGAAACATGCTTAAAAAAGATATTTTTAGGACTTTACTGAATGCATGTGCTTATGAAATTACTGAGAAATTTTGAAAAAAATTTCTTATGATTAAAAAAAAAATCGTATGGATTTAAAGAAAAAAAAATCGTAACACATTTAGGGCCCTGCTCCACATCAGCGAAAAACGCGACCGAAACCGAAAATCCGGGAACTTTCCATAGCTGTTGTTGAGATAAGTAAATGCTCAATTCAGGGATATAAAATGCCCTTTAGTTAAAACGTTTCCTCTAATAATTGTTATGGATTCTACAATCATAGTTTTCTCAGTTTTAGTGTTTAGAGAACACACTTTTTTAATTAAAATTATGAACTGTTTTAGAGATGAGTATTTATTTTTCCCAAATACCAGTTTTAGCATTGAAATCAATTCAAATTATAAGTAAAATTCAATGTTGAGTCCGTAACGATTTAATTGTATTTTTAGGGGACAGTTAACGTTTGATGTATCATTTTAAGTGTAAAAAATATTCTGTGTGACTTTGTGAAGTAAAGTTTAGCTGATAATCATTGAGATACTTATTTAGGAGCAATACTTTATGCCCAATGTGAACAGTTTACGTCCGACATCAAAGTGAAATTGTTCTAAAATTAATTTTTTTAATAACATTTATTTAAAAACGGTGAAACATGCTTTGCTCATGAGTATTCTTTTAAATTTAGTTGCTTTTAAAATTAAAATGTAAGCCAATTCGCAAACTTTAAATAATTTTAAACCGAGGATTAAATTTCACTATGTGTGTCTTTACGTCCGACACAAACTTTTTAAAGGATATTAATTTCTACTTTAAGGGTCCAGTTTTGACAATGAACATGATTTGTTATTCTGTATGGAATTAAAACTGAGAAATGTGTGTTCATATTTTACGTTTGACACCATGGAATTGCACAGTACAATATTGTTGTAGCCGAATTAAGACACAGCGGTCACAGACACAAAGTGATGAAATTGTTACAGTGCGTCGCAAAAGTTAAAGCACAACCGAAATCTTTTGATAAGACGAAAAGTATACACCAAAAAGCTTTGAAATTTTTACTGTAATTAAACAAACAGCTTACAAATCCATGTTTCGAATTTGGAAACAATTCATAGAAATTAAAATACGATTACATGATAAAATCAAAATTTTGCTGTCGCAAAAGTTTAAGCACAAAAACGGAATATATATATTTTAGAAAGCATAAAAGTCTTTTAGTAGTCTATGGTGTTACCGTTGCATCTGATGAGTTCGAATACGCGATTTTTCAACGATAGCATGAGATTATGGAAGGTTTTGGGAGTTAGTCTGTACCAGGCTTCCTCGATTGCATATTTAAGCTCTTGAACAGAGCAATACTGCTTCCCATTCTGGTTTACGTCACGTGCGAGAATTCCCCAGATGTTTTCTATGGGATTTAGATCCGGGCTGAGTGCTGGCCAGTTCATTACACTAATATTTTAAGAAGCAAGTCATTCTTTCGTACTACGGGAATTGTGTATTGAAGCTTTGTCTTGCTGAAAAATCCAATCAGGACCACCTAGGATTTCACCAAATGGTAACAAATGCTTTCTCAGGGTATCATGATACCTTTCTGAATTTTGTCTAGCCTTTAGAAAGCTAAGAGAAGTTTGTCTGTTGAAGCAAAAAGCGCCCCATACCATGACTGAGCCATCACCATGTTGCCTACTGAATACGCACTTCGGATCTTTCCTCAAGTCACGCCAGTAGTATGAGAACCCATCTGGACCGTCTAAATTCCATTTTTTTCATCAGAGAACACAACAGTAATCCATTCGTCCTATAATGCATATGATGCTTTGTCCACTGATGCAGTCTTGCTTGTTTGTGACACTTTCTCAGAAAAGGTTTGCGAGCTAACTTTCGTTTTTTGATAAATCATTATTCTTTTATTCGTCTGCTTATAGTATCACGTGATAATTTTGTTACAAGTCTAGTTTTTGTTTGATTAAGTGACAAATTTTCAGTTAAGGCCAGTTTTTTAATTCTTCTATCCTCACGAGAGGTAGTTTTTCTCGGTCTTCCTGAGCGAAACGCAGGTTTAAATTGATTTCCACGTTTTAGAACATTGTAAAGACCACGTTTAGATCGATTTAAAATCACTGAAATTTGCATAACAGAGTTACCTTCTGTTTTCAGCTTCCAGAGTTTCACAACTTCTTCAGACGAGAACTGTAGTGACTTCAGCATCTTGATAACACTTTAAGCCATTGCTACACTATATAACTCGTTCAAAAGAACCGCACTGGCTCTTCACGCATCAAGTTTCAAGAGATATTTGCATAAAATCTGATCTGTGCATAAACTTTTGCGATAGCCAAAAGAATATCTTTTGTATTTTCTGATTTTCGTTGCGGTTATATTTTCCTAAACTTCAAACACTTAATTAGGATCATAGTAGCCACTTACAGTATAAATATGAAAGCATTCTGCTCAATAGATATCTTTTTATTCAAAAATTTGCATAGTGCTTAAACTTTTGCGACGCACTGTACGTCACAGCGTGCTGTGAGTCATGGGCGCCCATATACGAAATTTTAAGGGGGGGCTCTGATATTTTCCACATAGTTTACAGTTAAATATATATATATGTGTTACAGATATATATATATATATATATATATATATATATATATATATATATATATATATATATATATATATAATATATATATATATATATATATATATATATATATATATATATATATATATATATATATATATATATGTGTGTGTGTGTTTCTTTGATTTACTAAGAATACGAAAGTACTAGACTCGTTAAGATATATTTTTTTGTAATTTACTCTGACGTAAGTATTATTGAGATTACTAAACACATTTTGACCGCTTACAGATAATGCATGTATGTGCGCCGCGAGGCCGTATCCAGAAATTTTTTTTGGGGAGGGAACATTTCGCACATTGATGACGACCAAACACGCTCATTTGTGTGTGTTATGAGTCTTTTTCTTACTGATTCTCCCTCCCCATGCTGTTTCTTGTGTGTGTTTTATTGTGTTATTATTTTTTGTTGTTAATTGTTTTGACTGACCTTCATCGGGATAGGGGTATCGAAAGAGAGATGCAATGAACTCTTAAGTGAGGTAGGATATTTGTAATTTTGTGGGGTCCGGGGGTTTCTCCCCCGGGGAAATTTTTGAAAAAAAGTTTTCAAATTCTGCTTTTTGAGCCCCTGTATGGGGCAATTGGGACTTTAAAAATATTTTTGAAACCAGGCAAACAAAAAATTTATAAATGTTCTGCATTCTTTTGCAAATTAAGATCAATCATTTTTTTTTTTTTTTTGTAATTTAACAAACGATTTACATTAATCGAGAAAGAGGAAGAACGAGGAAGGAGAAAAGATAAACACATCATCACTTGCTTACACGTATTTTCAGTACAGTTACATAGTAGTTTTTGATTAGTTTCCCAACTCACCGACAGAAACAGCACTTAATAGTATAACACACATAAAATATTTTAAAAGAAATAGTATAGAGATTTAAAAAATGATTAACGGAATTGTAATATTCTGTCCATTCAGTTAATTCATAGTGCATTTAATTGATAAGAAGTATAATTTACGCACTTTTTAAGGAGAGAAGAGGAAGAACGAGGAAGGAGAAAAGATAAACACATCATCACTTGCTTACACGTATTTTCAGTATAGTTACATAGTAGTTTTTGATCAGTTTCCCAACTCACCGACAGAAACAGCACTTAATAGTATAACACACATAAAATATTTTAAAAGAAATAGTATAGAGATTTAAAAAATGACAAAAATGTAATTAATGATTTTCAAAGACTCTAAAACAGCCCGAAATGTTTTATAATGAAACGCGAAATGTTTTGTAATGTAAAACAGACAAAAGAGTTTTCTTTTTTTTCAAATTCAAAACGTCAAAAAATGCCGAGTAGTCTTGCCATCCTCGGATCAGCCCACTCTATCTTAATCGCTAGTCCGCAGACATGGGGGAGTTTCTCATTCAAATGTGGCGTCGGTTGAGCCACGAGTCTGCCTTTGTTTTTCTATAGAAGAATGTATGAAGAGACACAATGTTATAATTCTGAAAGTGATTTCAGTGCATATCAGAGTTATTAAAATTTGGCAATTTTAATAGCTTAGCCATTAATGGGTGAAAAAAAAATGTTTTTCGAATAAATATTACTAAAAGCAAAAAAAGTACTAATTTCCAAGGGGGGCTCGAGCCCCCCCCCCCCTTGCCCCCCCCCTTATGGGCACCTATGCTGTGAGTCGTGTTGTGACACATTTGTGACTTCAATATACATTTCTGCTGCAATTACTTTGCGAAAAATTGACAGCTGAAAATATCACTGCAAAATCACTTTAAGACTTCGAGCAAAATGACATTTGTAAGTTGCTGCAATTGGTTTGCTGTCATTACATTGGCGATTTGTGACCGAAAGCGACCGGGACCTATATGTTACATTCCCGCAATTGTCACATTTTCGTCGATATCAAAGGTATAAAGTAAGTGCATAGCTGACTACCCTAGCTGACTAAAAATAAACTCTTATAATTAAACACTAATTTAACGAAACACGTGATCTGTCTCTAAAACCAAATCCAGTCGGTTAGGTTAGGTAGTAGCTTATAAGAGGTATCGACTTCAAAAGTTATTTAAGAATAGGAGATCGTACATAATTTGTTGGGCATTGAAATAGTTGATTTAGTAATTAAACATAGTGTCTATTTTATAAGTAGGGGTTTCGTTTAGTTGATTTTCGTGCTGAAATTATAAAATAAATTTAATTCATAGGCTTGGATAAGAAATCGTGCGTAAATAGTTATTCCTTCGCTTTTTAGTTCCTGGGCGTTTTTACAGCCGGTTTTGTTTTTAATTAAAAATAATTTATGGTAATCAATTTTATAATCTTGGAAATTATTTTTAACGTGTAAAATAATACAGGCTTCTGAATTTGTGTGTTGCTGTCTTGTGCCAGCTAGGCTGTCAATTAGGTTTGCGCTGCTTCACTTTTCTAACTGTACCGTGATTTGGCGTCAAGTCTGACTTCCGCAGTACACACATGCCCTAAGGACTCGTTTATAGGGTAGGCAACCCTTCACAGCAAAATACATTTACACAAAGGAAGGACAAGGACATTAGAGAGGAAGTACATCCATGCCCGAGCCGGGATTTGAGCCCAGATCCTCCCCATCTGCAGTCGGTCTGATTTCATAAAAATTAAATAAAATAAAGATTGAATTGGATCTATTTTTTTGAAAAATAAATTCATATGTTATCAAGATTAAATGAATAATAACGAATTAAATTATATTCTACGACAATTCCAATTCCCTATAATTAAATGTACTGAAGTAATAGTAAAGCAGAATACATACAGAGCTGTTAAAGAGCCATAAATACAGAGTTATTGAAAAACGAAAAAAAAAAAGGTTTTTACATGAATTTTCTTTTCTAATTACAGTAAAATAAAAAAAATAGAGCTTTCCATCGATATATTACATGACATACTTACGACAGGTTTAAGTTTCTGATTTCTTCACACACAAAATGGTTAACAAATCACTGTTTTTAATAGCAAAAATGTGATGCGCAGTAAAAAAATCAACCACTCTCAGCCACCAGATACCCGTGCGAAAAAACAACTATTTTTGAGCCGAATACATTTTTGATGTTGAGTAGAGTCATAGTATCACATTTTTATTTTGTATTCTTAAGTGTGCATGTGTTAAAATAGCACATTAATTTCTCCGAGAAAAAAAAAAAAAAAAAGCATTTACGCATAGATTTCTTTAAATTATTTTATAAAAAACTTTATTTCTTCTGATTAGATTTGATATCCTTATAATACTAACAACCACTGTAGTATTTTTAGAACGAAATACAAGTTTATTTTGTTTATATATTTTCTCTTTATTATGGTTGCTTTAATTTCCATCTATGAAAAAAAAGTGTGAAAAAGAGTGACATTCCCATTAATCGGTTCTCTACTCGTTTTAAAACTCTGAGTGATAATGATTTCCTTTTGCAATTTTATTAAAAACAAGAAGCTACATTACATCAAATAATAACGGAAAGCACATTATGTTTGAACTAGTATCTAAAGATATATCCAATGATTTATCGTCAAAATATTCGAATCGATGCTCATGGTTAAAATGACTTCATGTTAAGTGCTGCATTGTCACAATAGATGGCAGAACCTGTGCAATAGTTTGAAACAGAGTCCCATAGTTTGAAAATGGAGGAGAAAGTTGATATTTTCTCCCAGCACATCGCACTTTTTACCAGTCGGCGTTTGCATATAAGTGGGTGTGGTTCTTGCTTTTTTGGTGCAATTAATATTGAGGTTTTTTTTTTTCACTCCCCCCCCCCTCATCCCCGAAACAATTTGAAATAACGTGCCTGCTTTTCACTTAAAGTGAAACAAATTTCGAAGATAGTTTCATGCTTCATACTTTCTTTCTAGTATATGCTTCATATAAAATATGCTTGATATAAAATTGACGGAAGACATCAATAATTTTTAAATGTCTTTCAGTATGGTTGTTTTCATACTGCCTAGGAATAATTCATAAAGAACTTAGCGGACTTCGCCCCTGCTTTTGCTCCTCCGAATTCTCAAGGATCAACCGCATGCTTATAAGCCTTTGATATTGATTTTGACTAGGTCATTTGACAAATTTAAGTCATATGAGGGCTTCAGGTAAAATTTCACTTTCGTGGGGGGTCGAAAACGACAAGGAAGAAGTTTGAACGGCATAAAAATCGTCCAGCAATAGTATTCTTATTCGATGATTTCGCTTGTTCACTAGATACAATCTAACTGATGTCGTTTGAACAAAGTGACTATATATTTTCCAAAGTTATATCCCTAAGAAATTTTTACCCCACGTAATCTGATTTTACAAACTGTTTAAGACTAAAAAACATATCTTTAGGTTCAGGGGTAGATCAAAATGGAAAGCGCCAAATGCGAATAAGTAGCGTAATGTGGGGCTAAGTGAAATAAAATATTTTCAATTTGCAACGCCACCTATTTAGCAATAGCTCAACTAAGTTCCTAGACTTGTAGTTGATTCAAGGCAAAAAATAAGTAGCTTCAAAGATCAACGAATAAATGATACAAGTCATTTTCAAAATGTTACCTTTGTTGTAATATTCGTGGTTTTCCAAAAATGTCTTGATATTATAAAATGATAAATTTTTGTAATTGTCATTTTAAGTATTAGTTGAGATCTATTGATGTCCAGTGCAGTGCTTATTCAGTACATACCAGGCAGTTTTGATTTTAAATGTTCAATGTAATTAGTCAAGTGCACGCAGGGCAAAGTGGATGGAGCAAAGTGAAATAGTTCATTTTGTTTACTCACGCATTCATTTATTAAATTACGTACGTATTTCTTTATTTGTTCATTTACGTCCTTTTACTTAAAAATTCACCTTTTTTCACTCATTCACTTTTTTTTATATTAATTCTATATTTTATTCACTCATTTATTCTCATATATGAATCAATTATTGTATTCATTTATTTATTCATTTATATTTCATTATTAAATCATTTATTTGTTTATTTACGCATTCATGTGGTGAAAAGTATTGTAACTCATCAAGTAGAAAGTATGCCATTACAAAAATAATGCATTTTTCACTTTGCTCCATGGTTTTTTTTGAGGTGAAAAATAACTGCCTAAAATGAAAAATAATATTTCAACGATAGTTGGATAACAAAATACATTATTCATTTTTAATGTACACTGATTTTCAGGAAAAATTTCCAATTTGTTCATGTTGAAACGGGTGCGTTATCTTAACTATTTCACTTTGCCTCACATTCCTCTACTATAATTTTCATTTTTCAAAACTAAACTATTTTAAAAATGCCAGTTTTGTGACGAATGAATTTAATGCAAGGTAGGTAGTGGTAAATTTGGCCTACCTAAGGGTGATTTTAAATAAAACAAATGTTACGTATCTGAATCAACAAGTTGCAATATTAACTAAACATACAGATCCATTACAAGGAGAAACTAGTAGAAAATGGTCCCTTTTGCCGAGAACAAACGCAAAATTTAACATCTCTAAAAAAGCTTGTCATTAGACCCTATTACACTACTACTCCTCACATGAGCAATTTTTCTGCACAATATAAGAATCTTCCGACCATTAGCGTACATAGACCTAGGGTGCGCCCCTCCCATGCAAGATTTGTAAGTGCGCCCCCAGCCCCTTATTAAAAGTATTAAAAATATTTTCCCCGTGTTACTCATTAATGTGCTATTTTTCTGGATAGTGCTCCCTCAAACCCCGCCGTGGCGCGGAGACTGTGGAGCACTATGTGCGCTATTATGCCTTCGTCTTAGATCAGGGGTGGCCAACCTTTTTAGGGAGAGTGCCACTATCTGGAGAGCAAAAGCTCAGCGTGCCACATTGTATTTTTTCAACAAACATGAATTTTTAAAAAAGTTAAAAATAGATTTTAGGTTGGCTGACTATGTAATTCTTACTCATATGAAACATTTTTTATCGTAAATTTGAGCAATTGAATTGAACTGTAAATGATAATAAAGATAAAACAAGCCCGAACTTAAGAGTTATCGTTAATAACCACTTTTATGAGTTTTGTCAGTTGGCTTATGCTTAAAAAAGAAACATATGGGCGATTTTCTGTAAATCGTCATTTTTCACATGAAATCTGTCCGGGCTCGTTTTTTTGAAATGTTCGTATAATTATAATACTATTGCTCAAAAAATGAATCTATTATTTTGGTTTGAAAGAGGGCCAATTGAAGTTTGTGTTTTCTGATAAATCATGATAGGGGGTAAGTCCCCCGCCTAGTATAACTAGGCAGGTGACTGTGCCAGGTGACTGTGTTTTTGCTCTTTGTTGCCTAACATCTGCAAAACTACTGGAATATAATTAGTTACGAGACTACCTATAAATTTAGGCACAAATCGTGGACATAATAACTAATATGTTTTATGATTAAATTAATTGACATTAATAAAACCACTTCCTAGAGGACTGTTTTCGCAACGACCCTGATGCATACTTTCATCACAAATGTGACTCTCAAACTAAGCAAAGTAGCTTTTTAACACCGTTCTCGGCGATTTCGGCAAATTCAGACTGATTACTTTAAACTTCATGCCAAAAAAAATTTGCAAAAGTTATAGATTTTTCGTATTACAGCTTTGAATTTGTTGCAGGGGACTGTTTGAAAAAACTCCGGGCAGAATTTACATGACAATTTTAAGGTTTAGAAATACGTTATTATACTTTATTTCATAAGAAAAATATAGCTTCATTATTTTATTTTTAAATATTAATTGCCAAATTTATGTAGGTTTTTTGAAATACTATCTTTAACAGTTAGACTATTGGATTGGGACAGTCAGGGGACTGTGTTTTTGGCGCTTAGATAATTTCTAGAAAAAAAAATTAAATTGTTATCACTCCAAATACAATTGGGCCACAAAGTATTAATGTTTTACTTGTATTAAGAGCGATAATTACTTTATTACACTTTATTATTTTTTAAAAATACTCAGTCCGGACAGCCAATTACCAGTTTACAGAGAATCGCCCATATAACACCAAACATAATTCTAAAAATTATACAGTCTGTACTTAATGTGGTTTATGAGTCTGTGTCTTTTTTATTAAGTCTTTAATTTTAGGATTAGTTCTTGAGAATCCTAAGAAGCTTTAAGTGTTTTAAGTGCTATCAATTAATATTCAACGGTATTAAGATTTTTCTGCATTCATAACAAAAAATATGTGTTTAGAAGCGTATTTTGAACCAAATCTACAACAGCATCAGCCGGCTAACGTGTGTAAATGTGAAAAAAAATTTGTTAGTACAAATTTCCAAATTTCTATATAACGTAGATGACTTTCTGTTGAAGTAAGCTCTTATGTTTGATTACCAATGCAAAAGGTCAGTAATTCTGATTTGAATTTCAGAAGTGTAACAAGTTGTGTCTTGCAGAGAAATAGACAAAGATCAACATTTTTTTTTTATTATCTCGAAAATCATCAAGATCAAACGTACACTGAATGTATACTTAAAATGTGTGTAAAATTTTCTCCATATATCATTGGAAAATTACAAAATTTGGTTTGACACTTTCAGTATTAAATTTGATGTTTTATCCTTTTTTTTCTTCAAATAAGTAGAGAGAAAGAAACTGAAGTTTCATCATAAAAGAATGTAAATGGCCTATACTGGTTTATGAAACTTTTTTTATACTATCTTAAACTTAAATTACTTAACGCCGGATAATAAGAGATGACATAGCTAAATTCATTTGCCATTCTTCATTCCTAAGTAGCAAGTACTCATTGCTTTCCTTCTAGACACTTTAAAAAGCACACTCCATAAAATTCTAAAATCTTATGACTATTTTTCCTTTGGACAGCTGTTGCACATTTCAATGAAGGAGTAACTTGCCATGCTCTCCTCTTTCTCCTGGGAAAAGTTCACAAAACATTCAGAGCTCTAATTCGTAGTTTGCTAAGACAGTGAACTCTACAGGGTCACCAGCAGAGAAAAAGTCTCATTCTTTGGCAAGGAGTTTGTGATAAATAACTCGATGATACTTTTAAAGTTTTTTTCCCAAATTATTTTCAAGTAATGTAACAAAAATAATAAGGATCTTCATTTGTGCAACTATACCGATTTTTGACCAATCAGGTTTCTTAGTTTTACTTGCAGAGTTAACTTTTTAAAAAAAAATCCAACACCAGTAGTTGAAACTATTGCAGATCAAGAATCCATTCTGCAGCATCTAAAGTTTCATTCGTGTCAAGCAAATATGCTTTACAAAGCATCGTCTGTAGCATCACAGCTTTCGTTGGATGTCCGAACCTAACGCTAAGTACTTTTCAATATTATAGTTAAGACAATTTGTAAGCCAGCCTCCTGACACTTAATCGTCATAATATCACTATACGTATTTATCAGTTCAGTGTTTTTAGTTTCTATCATTATTTTTGAGATCGAAATTTCCCCATCTTAATTTTGGAATTTTTTCAAAAGTCCTCGCGTGCCACTGTTACTGCTCTGCCGTGCCACATTGTGGCACGCGTGCCGCGGGTTGGCCACCACTGTCTTAGATATAACCTTAAATAAGGATTAAAACTTAATACATTGATGGATTTGATATATGGGCGATTCTCTGCAAATTTGTGATTTTTCACAAGGAATCTGTATGGGCATGTTTTTCTAAAAATGTTCGTATAATATTAATACTATTTCTCAGGAAATGAATCTATTACTTTAGTTCGAAAAAGGACCAATTGAAGTTTACGTTTTACTGATAAATCAAGTGCTAGGGATTGTATTTTTACTTAGTTGCGTACTATTTGCAAACCTATTGGAACATAACTCGTTACGATTTAGCCATACATGTAGACACAAATCATGGACGTAATAAATATGTATCCTTAGTGAACTGATTAACATTAGCAAAATCACTTACCAGAAATGTTTTGTCCCCAAAACACCCCCCATAGGTACGCCACTGCAGCAGGCCCTTCATTTGATCACTTTTTTTGGTCACTTCCTGATCTTGAACTTTACAAAGAAACAAATGTTTTCCCCTTTTGCAAATATGTTTTGGTTCAATGTTTGTTGAATTTTGAATTGTATAATTTTTCCTATTTTATAATGTGTCAGTCGATAGAATTTCTTAACAATTGCTTTCGCAACGACCAAGATGCATACTTTCATCTCAAATTTGGCTCTGAAACTAAACAAAGTGGCGTTTCAACACTGTTATCAGCAATTTTGACAAATTCACACTGATTACGCTTAACTTCATACCAAAAAAATGTAGGAGCAATTGATTTTTTCTATTGAAGCTTTGAATTTGTGGCAGGAAACTGTTCGAAAAAAATCTGGACAGAACTTACCTGACAATATTGCATTTTAGAAATGCGTAATTAGAGCTTATTTCATTAAAAATATACAGTTGACTTATTTTATCTTCAGATATTAATTGCCAAATTTATGTTCTGTTAATAGATTTTTTGAAATATTGCCGTTACGTGTTAGGCTATACGATGAGACAGCCAGGGGACTGTGTTTTCAGCACTTGAATAATTTCTGGAACCAAAATTAAACTGTTTTCGCTCCAAATACAATTAGAATCCAAAGTGTTAAGTTAATACTTAACTTGAACTAAGAGAGATAATTACTTTATATTACACTTTACTATTTTTAAAATATTCAGTTCTTGCAGCCAATTATGAGATTACAGAGAAACGCCCATATTTTAAATATTTTCATTAATACTCTTGTGTAATTTCATATACTAAATGAAACTCCGGATGAAATTATTTTTCATTCTGATGGTCTGATTTTTCATTTGATATTTCCTTTAAATATTGTAACGCTGAACTATGTAATGGCACATAGTAAATTAGCAGCAGCAGTAATGTATGTTTTTGAAACTAATGGTTTGGATTTTAAGATGATGATAAATTTAAATATTCTATTTTATTTATTACTAATGTATATTACCTATTGATTATTTATTTCAAAATGTCTTAAAGACTAATTATTCTTTTTAGAACACGTTACTTTCTTTTTAATCGAAATCAAGAGAATTCGTTACCTATGAGGAGGAAAAGAAGGAACGAGAGGAAGACATTCGTTACCTGAGGAGGTTTCGCATTGTTTTCGCATCAACAATGCGAAAACTAATATAGTAATACTAGCTGACCCGGCAACCGTTGTTTTGCCATATAAATAATTTCCTAGTAATTTCTAGTGTAGACAAAAAATAGCTTACTTATTGTAAGTATGTATGTATGTATGGTAGAATGTGTATATTGTATGTATGTAAGAATGTGGTATATGCGTGAAATAAGCATGGAGCGCTGTGAACGATGAGGGAATATAAAAATAACAAAAGGCAAACATTATTTTTAAGTTATTATAATTTATTCCTTAAAATTATATATCATTAATTAAACAATTACGACAGTAACACTATTAAACAATATTAATCTCTTAATGCTATAGCGTGAACAATATTTTTTGTTAGTCCATCTTTAGCTAAAACAAACAAACTGGATGGTTTACCCACTCGAGAGCATGCCACGTATAATTGTCCGTGTGAAAAACATGGTGTTCTCAAATCTAAGCCACAAACAGACATCGTTTGACCTTGGGATTTGTTGATAGTCATTGCAAATGCCAATCTAATCGGAAACTGAATACGTTTAAATTGAATTGGCACATCTGTAGGTATAATAGGAATCCGTGGTATGAGTATATTTTCACCTCTGAACTTGCCATTTAAAATCCTGGCTTCGATCACGTTTTTCATTAATTTTTGAATGACTAATCGCGTACCGTTGCACAGCCGGGGCGGGTTCAAATAACGAAGCAAGATAATTGGAGATCCAACCTTTATTTTTTAAAAATTTGTGTCACTTTAATGGTCGTTCATATCCCCCCCCCCCCTCTCGCAGTGAAAAAAAACTTTACACAACAGATTTTGCCTAATAACTCAACACTAATGGTGTTTGATACATTTTATTTGTTTGTAATGATGTTTTTTGGTCACAACCAATATGAAAATCACAAAAAATAGTTACTTTAATTTTTAACATATATTTATCTTCTTCAGAATTTTTGACTTCTAATTTTACCTTGAATTTGACGTAAATGCAAGGTATAAAATACAGAATTTTATAAAGGTACAAAAATTAACATAATATAATTGATAGTGTATATAATTTTTGAAAAAAATAATATAAGTGCTGCAAATCAAAAACCATTTATTGCCACAATCGATTCAAAGCCCCCCAAAATGGCGCAAACGTCCATAAGAAAATTCTACAGCATCGAAGGACCCCATTGCCAATTTTAACAAAGATCCGACCAAAACTGTCATTTTGTACTATAAAAAAATATGGGTAGATCCCCATGAAGGGATGTACCTGCATAAGGACATTACAATCATTAAAATCATTCAAAAAAAAAAAACCATGCAGCTGTTCGAAAAAATCCTTGCGGGCCTGGATTCGATCTCATTCCATCAGGAACTTCAAACTGACGCGCAAAACCACTTGACCATCGGGTCGCTCATTGAAGTAAGGATTTACGATAACACATATTGTTTTAGTTCAGTAAATCATATGTTATGTGCGAACAAAAAAAATTTATGGGTGGACTACCCTTAACATTTAGGGGGATGAAAAATAGATGTTGGCCGATTCTCATAGATGGGCGATTCTCTGTAAACTCGTCATTCTTCACTCGAAATCATGGTTCTCATGGTTTTTTGAAATGTTCGTATAATTATAATACTATTGCTCAGAAAATGAATCTATTACTTTGGTTTGAAAGAGGGCCAATTGAAGTTTATGTTTTTCTGATAAATCATGATAGGGGGTTACTCCCCTGCCTAGTATAACTAGGCAGGGGACTGTGCTAGGTAGCTGTATTTTTGCCCTTTGTAGCGTAATATCTGCAAAACTATTGGAACATAATTAGTTTCAAGACTACCTATAAATTTAGGCAGAAATCGTGGACATAATAACTAATATGTTTCATATTTAAACTAATTGCCATTAATAAAATCACTTCCCAGAGGACTGTTTTCGCAACGATCACGATGCATACTTTCAGCACAAATGTGGCTCTCGAACTAAACAAAGTGGCGTTTCAACACCGTTCACGGCGATTTCGTCAAATTCACACTGATTACTTTAAACTTCATGCCAAAAAGAATTTGCAAAAGTTATAGATTTTTCGTATTACAGCTTTGAATTTGTTGCAGGGGACTGTTCGAAAAAACTCTGGACAGAATTTACTTGACAATTTTAAGTTTTAGAAA
This sequence comes from Uloborus plumipes, assembly GCA_038373865.1. NCBI lineage: Eukaryota > Metazoa > Arthropoda > Arachnida > Araneae > Uloboridae > Uloborus > Uloborus plumipes. The sequence goes on along the minus strand of JAXGGA010002101.1, from coordinate 5,941 downwards.
TACGTAATTATACTTTATTTCATAAGAAAAATATAGCTTCATTATTCTACTTTTAGATATTAATTGCCAAATTTATGTAGTGTTAATAGGTTTTTTGAAATACTATCTTTAACAGTTAAACTATGGAATTCGGACAGTCAGGGGACTGTGTTTTTGGTGCTTAGATAATTTCTAGAAAAAAAAATTAAATTCTTATCGCTCCAAATACAATTGGCCCACAAAGTATTAATGCTTTTCTTGTATTAAGAGCGATAATTACTTAATTACACTTTATTATTTTTAAAATACTTGGTCCGGACAGCCAATTACCAGTTTACAGAGAATCGCCCAGATACTGGATAAGCACAAAAAATTTCATGTCAAGCCGTTTCGGAGGAGTATGGCAACGAAAACTGTGACACGAGAATTTTATATATTAGATTTGACGTTAGGGGCGTGAAGTAATCTCTAGAAAATTTCGTAATTATAGTTTTTAAAACACAATTATATACTATATTAGGCGTTATTAATAAGACTAGTTAGTTAGATTGAAGTCTTAAAAACGCGACTGCAAGCATAATTGGTATGCGCAACACAATCGGAATGGGTGAGTCACTATATTCCGGAAATTGTTAGATTTTGAAATTTAAAAATCACAATCCTAGAAGGTCATCCATGAAGTTATAATTCGAGAACCAGCGTCAGATTTTTTTTTGGCCGATTTCATATTGCCTAAGTTTCCTTTTTGCAGTAGATATGATGATTTATGAAGCCTCGTGGACTTCAGCTGGGGTATCGTGAGTGGGTCAGGCAATGGCAGCCTCCAAGTGTGTTAAAAAATAAGTGAAAACATATTGCGGAAAAGGTGCCATTGGGGGAAGCAAATTGCATGGAAAAAAATTTATTTATTTTTTGATTGATTTATTTCGGGGGACATTGGAGTATTTGGAAGTGAAAGCAAAGAGTTCTGTAGGCATTTGTGAGCAACTTAGACTACGTAATAGGCTGTGTTTTGCTGTATTGAAGCTATGGAGAACGCAGCCCAGTTAAAAAAGTTGCACAACCACCCAGTACGTATTTTTGGATCCATGCTTTATTTTTCAGTAATTTTAATTCCTTTTGTGTATCCAAAGTGATAGAAGTAGCCCTTAATGGTAGCATAAGTTGGTCTTCGTATCCTATTAGCTTAGGTCCAGTAGTTTATCTTATTGTCAGGCTCAAGGCGACTGGAAGCTCAATCACATGAAACACGATCATTGATCTAGCAGATTTTTCTCCGTGTTTTTATTTATTTATTTTTCAACACCAGCAATAACATTTCTGTTTTCACTTCTCTAACGTTCACCAGACTACTATTAGTTAAGGAATTACTACTTTGTTCTTATTTCGAAATATTTACAAGTAATAGGAATGAGCTCCGGGTTGTTCTGGATGGCTTTAAACGTAAGCCAAAGAGAACTTTTTTTAATAGCATATTTCGTATTTTAAAATTTATAAGCAATAAGTAGCTAATTTATTAGGACCAAACATCTAAAAATGCATCATATGTGACAAACAATGCATTTAAGATAAATACGGGGAAAACTCATTTTAACGCTTCGACAAAGTTTATTGAAAACGCGAGAAGAGACAGGAATTTGCCAAAACTTCTACGCATTTGAGGAAGATGAGGAAATTATGCCGCAGACCTCAAATTTTTTGAGCATATTTTATACCCCTAATGGCACCTTTTCCTCCCTACCAATTATCGAAACTAAAAATATTTTTCTTAAATAATTTGCTAAAATTCTCAAAAAATTGCACTTTTCTAAACTTCAACACAATTGCGGCAGATCAAAAAATTAGCCAACATATTTCCAACTTTTTCTGTGCACTTTGCACCCCCAATGGTACCTTTTCCACAATACCCATCATCGAAAAAAAAGTCCTTTTCGGCCCTCCCTAATGTTTATGCTGTCAGCTGACGTATAATCCACCACTTTCGAGCCAGCTGAATATTTTTTATCTTTTCTACAAGATTAAATAATAAACGAAGTTTCGGCCGGTATGATTTCACTTATTTTTTAAATTTCTGTAACACTTGGGAGGGTATCGCTACTTAACCCGCCCACGATACCCCTGAGGTAGTCCACGAGGCTTCATAAAATCATCATATCTACTACAGAAATGAAAATTAACCGATATAAAATAATCGACCAAAATATGTTGCTGTCTCCCGGACTATGATTACGTTGGAAAGAAGCTGAAACTTTTGGGACATATGGACCATAAATGAGCATTAAAACTTCGTTTGACTAAACGGGAAAATTTAATAAAATTGGATGAAAACAAAGAAAAATCTTTGAGCGTCCCCCCCCCCTCGCGTTAGGAGGTCTTGCGGTACGTAGTTACGCAACTGTGACTATATGATGCTCATGTTTTCGGAACAATTTAACCCACCCTTGCAACCTGTTTATTGGCAAAGTCAGCCAACTCAGCTTAACTATTAGCGAATCATTCTTACCTGATGTGGTATGCTTATGCAGAAAAAAAAAATTGGGCTTTTTTATGAAATGACGTAAGTCTGCCTTTTTTGCCTATAACCATACATTCAAAAACTTTCGCATTTTGTGCAGGTTTTCTTAACTTCTAAAGAAACAAGAACTGACACAAGAAATATAACTTTATTCTACAAAAAACATAGAATTGATATACATTAATAAATAAGGAGACACTCTAAATGCAGAGGGTCATAGTTTCCCGGCGGGTTCTTTGGCAGTCAAAATAAAAACACCTTGCGTGCCTTCCGGCACATCGGCAGCTAAATTATCTCTCCCGAATTTGGCCCCATTCCTCCATTCACTGGAATTGTCTTCTTTTCTGCAAGGAACATGAAATGGTTAGTCATGGTCATAAAATAAATTGACTTATCCAAAGTAAAGGCTCTAATAGAAGTCTCTTTAAACCTACCCTCTTCACTACTAAAATTTGTATAGCGTAATGTGTTTTCGTGTGAGTAAGAGAGCGATACACACCTAAAACAATTTCTAAGATCCCAATCTTCTCATATTTTTAATTTATGACTGTATATACTGTTTATTATGATCACCAACTGTTTTGTTATGACATCTGAACCACTTGTCTTTTTTTCTATTAATCTTTCCTTTGTATGTTTAACATGTATTTGAGTAGTTTATCTTTCACTGTGTGTGGCGCGCTCTTGAGACCAGTCACATCGTTTAAACCAGTGGTTTCCAAAGCCCAGACCTCCGCGGACCCCCCTCCTGAAAATTACTAATTTTTTGGATTCCCCCCCCCCCCGCAGCAAAAAAAAAATCATTTGATGCATTTTTATCTGTTTTTTCCCCTCCAAATATATTTTTGCGATTTTTTTTTTTAGTTTCTTTAAATTCATTAATTCTTTGTTTTGTAAATTTTCTAGTTTTCATTACGTAACAATATTATTTTGAGCTACGGAAAATAAAATGAATTCAAAATTCAAATAGGTGCCAAATGTGTGGAAAAATCCACGGCTCTGGGGTGTTTGCTACGTTCAAAGTGTACATAAATAAGAACTTTTTCATTCCCTATAAATATACTTTCGTTTTGAATAAAAATATTGTTACTTGTTCTTTAATTTCAGCTATTTTTTACGTTTTCGTAGGATAAAACCGCGAACCCCTTGGCATAAGCTCTCGAACTTCCGGGGGTCTGCGGACCACACTTTGGGAACCTCTGGAAACGATTATCCAAAATCTGTCGAGATCACCGACCATCAATATCAAATGAGTTATCTGGGATCCAGACCAGTTAAGGTCACTTCGTATGAAAAATAATTTCATTTTAAAAGAAATCAAGTTTAAAAGCTCTTTTAGCAATAGCTTAACCCTTTATACCCCGACGGGACTCAGAAGTCCCGGTACTATTAATTTAGTATTATGAATCCTAAATGGCTTGAATCATGCTGAAGCTTTTAAGTACCACTCCGTGTACTTTGCTGAGTGGCCGACGGATGGTACCTGCGATTGTAAACAGTTTTCTTGGGGGCCCTAACGCGTAGGGGGACATAGATCCCGAAAATTTTCAAAATTTTTATGCTTGGCAAAAATGTTTTTTAATGTATTTGTAACTCAAAAAACCAAAATATATATATAAATACATTGTTAAATTAATTTGGGACAAAAATTGTTAAAGGGCAATCGATCAAAAACTACTAGATCTTTACTGAAGATAAATATAAAGTAAATGTTTCAAGTCAAAACTATTTAGATTCATGGTTCCGCTTCCGGAACGATGGATTTTGAGAAGTAGATAAACTGATTTTGATTCTAAAAGACATACATATAATTCACATGTTACAGAGGCATTAAGCAGTGAATAACTTTATGAACAACATAATAGATTTATTCATTATTATTGGTTTTATTACTTTTCTATTGTGTTTTTAGTCAAATGCTTTGATAATTCAAAAGGCAAGTGGATAAAAGTGATATGTGACTTTTGATTTTCGCCGATTTTATACAAATTCAAATTAGTACGTGTTCAATTTTGTTAACTCACAAACACAATTGAAGGGACAACTGAATAAAGGTGATATGGGACAATTTTTAAATTTCTAGAAAAAGCTTTCAAATATAGATATATATACTAGCTGCGTGGCCCGGCGTTACACGGGCTACATCTGAACAAAAGTTAACAATACTGGCATAAAAAAAGCTGAAAAAAGAATTCATTTGTATTATATTGGATGTAAGTTGGGACTTCAAAAACCTTTATTAGGGCATAGCTGTGCCCCGCGGTTTCACAGCAATCTTTTAAAAGCTATTTTAAGTACATCAATCTATGATAAGAGCTGTTCGTTTTCGAAATCCGCGCCTAGTGATAAATATATACTAAACAATCACGCGGGGAAACGCAAAAAGTAAAAGAACCTTTGGGAAAAAATATTTATAGATAGAATGTTATGGAGTGTGTTTAATATTAAAAGAACTTATTTCAAAGTACTTCTGTATAAACGATATTTTTAGTATTACTTTCATTTGGTAGGAGAACCTACTGATTTTCGCCGGAGCCTGACCTTGATAAAGCAATGCAACTATTAAAAAAAAAAATAGACTCATTTGAAGCCAACGTATATATGTGCTACATAAGGGAAAAAAACGTTAAAAGAATAATTAAACACTACCCAATATAAAAATACTATGCAGTTAAATTATGTGTTTAGTGCCAATGATACAAAATAGTAAAAACGTTACAAAAATATGACGAATCATATTATTTACTTAGATTAGTAACTATCTTAAATCATTGAAAAAAAAAAAAGGTTTGACTCATTTGAAACCTACTTAACTACCTTACATAAGAAAAAAAAAGTCAAAAGAATAAGAAAACATTACCCTACATAAATATACAATGGTTTTAAATTATGTGCTTAGTTAAGTACCTGAGGTACACTATAATAATAAAGTTACAAAGAACAACCACAAATAAAGAAGAAATACTAACAATGCAGAAATAAGGAAGACAAAAATAAATAGAAGAATCCTACAAAACAAATTATGTACCTGAATATCAAAGAAAAACACGAAAACCATTTCGTAATCTGAGCCATGTGGCAAGAAGCAAGACTCTCGAGACTAGAGCAATTGTCAACCAGCGCTCTCTACATAGTTGCTAAAAAATAATTTTAACGAACGACATCTCTCGAGAAGAGTGGAAACTAATCCACATTAAAAGGCAAATCATTGGGAATCATTGGAGTGCCAACTATAAGCTCCCCGTTTGAGCAACTGCTTGATTGTCAACCAATTAAATGTAGAGGGCGCCTCCACAGTTGCAAAAGCTTAGCAAAACTCTTTATGAGCGCCATCTCTCGAGAAGAGAAGAAACTAACTCTTTTCGTAGAGTTTATTATTTTTTACATTATTATTTTTAGTTATAACAGTAACTCTTATAGCCTAAAGCCTTCCTGGATAAATGGACT